>JABASF010002292.1:0-15543 GCA_019776145.1 Harlomillsia oculata
CCGCCTAGTAGTAACATATTTAATATGTCTCTTGGTGGCAACGGAGGTTCAGGAGCTCCAGGTCCTGTTGGTTTGAATGGGCCGAACAACGGGGCACCTTCAAATGGCTCGTTATTAAATGTTATTGGACGAAACGATTTGGCCTACGTATCCGTACAAACTCTTAATCAATACAAGCTTGCTTATCAACAACAACTTGAGGCAGTAACAAAGGCATTAAATTCACATGTAAAGGAGTCCCCTCATTACCCTTGTTTAAGCTGCAAACATAAAGGTACCCAAATCTTTTCAAATGTTAAACTTTAAATTCTGAATCCTTGTTCTGTCGTCTGTAATGTATAATGTTGTGTTTATTTTTGAAACAGAACGCCCTAGAACAGTAGTTCTAGTTCCGTGTGACCATCAAGTTTTATGTATTCATTGTGCTCCTACACTGCAATTGTGTCCGTTATGCCGGACACCAATTAGAAATCGTAAGCAAGCGAGTCCGACAGAGCTTTGACGTCTGTAATTACGGACAAGTTCCATTGTAATATCAGCAAAGGGCAACATATATAATTGACGTATGAAACAATATACTTTTAAAAGGAATTAAAATGATATTTATATTCTTTCGAAAATAATGTGCACAAGGAAAAGATTTAATGTGGCCAAATTAATGCGTACTTTGCATTGCAAGCAGAATTTTTGGAGCACCGATGGGTTTTCAAAATTATGAACAGAATTTTCGAGTACAACATAATTAGTAATACCTAAACACAGTTATTATAGATTATTGTAATGCCCACAGTATTTTGTCGAACAATACTTTCCCTGTCTACTTTACCATCGTAAAATACCTAAAGAATATTATCAAAGTAAGGATGATAATCTTGTATTATCGAGGGTACTGCGCCAGTTTAACATTTAGAAATTCTGTAACGTAACGTATACTGTTGTTCTTTCATTGTACAATGTTGGAAAGGGAGATTTTAAAATTGTGTATTTTTTGTTTGTTTTTGTTTTTTTAAACTTTTAACTGAGTAGTTTTTGAACTGGTGTAGTGCTCTTGTGGTTCACTATTCAAAAACTCAACCGTGATATAAAACAAAGCATGTGTAAACCCATCAATCGAATTAAGTTTTTTAACAGTAGACTTGTCGATATTTTTGCAAGATGCAACGTGTAAAGTAAACGTAAAGTTCAATACGTCTACAATCTGTGAATTCGGGACCTGATCAAAAATAAGAGGTCTTGATATTAAATATTGAATGAAACGATGGCAGTATTGATTTTAAAACGTTTATCCAGGACATGTAATATCTCAGTGACAATAATGGCAAATTTGCATTCATGCATTGTACTACTAATTTTGTAACACTGTTTCCGATTATCGTGCACAGTGCTAGTGCACTGCAAAAAATCAATTTGTATTCTTCAACCCGGTAAATGAAATAGGTATTCCTTACAAAAATCGACAAATTAGAAAATTACACCAGCACTAAAAATGAAATTTTTATTGATACGATATTGGTTGATGGGTGTACTCAATAAATGTGGTAAAATAACGTAAAGTTGCCCTTACACAAAGTGTGGGAAAGAAAAATGGACGAAAAGACTGTTGATAGCAACGGAAAGCAATTAAATATTAACAATTTAACTGTAGAATGTATTTCTAAATTAAAATTACAAACTTACTAAATGAGGTATGGTGTCTCGTCTCCTTTGGTATTTTAAGTGTGTAGTACTAAAAGTAAATTAGGATTGTATTTGTCTGTTTAATACGAGAGCCATTATTGAAATTATGGGGGTATTCTGTGTACTACGTAAATAATCATTTTAAAAAGTAACAGCATTTTTGTTTCTTTATTTGCAATATTAATGTTATCTGATATCAATAATTTAATTTAATTTTAACGTTTACCCAAGGAGCGAGTTTTATAAAGAAGACAAAACAATTTAATTATTATTACTTTGTTAATTTTAGCTTTATTACTACTATAAGGAACAAATTATTGCTTTTGTGTAATAATCTTTATGCGATACGAAACTTGTTGAAATGACCGATAGTGGTTTACAAAATTTTATAGCCAGTGGAGTTTGGAGTTGTGAATTTATTATTAATTATTACATTATTGAAACTTAATTTAATATTATTGACATTATTAAATAGCTTTTAGCGAGGTTTTAACATGCTATGACGTTTTTTGCACTGTTTTTCAACAGTAAACTGTAATTTAGCATTTTGTTATTGGGACATAATCATAAAAATTGCGTTTAATATGCTTTTTATGATGTAAAAACGATTATATTCAAATGGGATTTTTCTGAGGGAAAACAAAACAATAAACTTTACAGATTATAGAATTCTTTACTGATCAGTATATAGTGGAATCATTTAAATTAATAAATCGTTTTCTTTACTCATTGAACCAAAGAGTTAAAGTGTTTTGTTTACATTATAAAGTCATAAAGCCATTTTATTTAGCTTGACGTCATCATGTTGAATCATGTTTAATGTTTACACCAGCATTCATCATCGTACATGATTAACATTAACATGCGTTTGTGATTCACAAACGCATGCAAAATGCAACGGTCATGATTATGCATTTTGACTTCTTTGACCCTTGAAAAGTGCTAAATGCGTTGACAGGCCCCGGCCCCGGTCAAAACGTTTCTGGGCATCACAAAAACGTTGAATGAACGCATAAAAATAAAATTAATGATGCAATCCACGTTTGATAAAAAAAGATCGTAAAAAAACGACGATGAAATGAAATGATCAAATCAAAGCGTTTTTTAGCATGGATGCATAGGATAGGACTCGGAACAAGGGCCAATGAGCGTAAGGCATGTTTGGCGAAGGGGCCAATGGGAGATGAGCTTATTTCTACCAATAGGAGCAAAGCAGAAGGAGGACGTCACTCTCTTGTCTTTCTGTTATTCATTGAGAGAAGCTAGCTCACGTTCGTTTCAGGACAGGCCGTTTGTGTTCTCCCGACTATTTCCGTTGTTGGATGTGAATTGTGTGCCCTGCCCGATTCACCTGGGATTTTTATAAATTACAACCGTACAGGTAACAATTTTGAAATTAAAACTCTGGTAATGTTGTAGACCTGAGTTTTAACTAGAACTTAAAAATCGAAAATTATCAAAAATTTTGTCGAAAGAACGAAAATTTCGTGAAAATTGGAAGTGAAATTTTTTACTACTCTCCTTTCCTTGAGTTGTGCTTTGTGCACGTCATGGCGGCCTGTCTGATGGTCAGGTTACGAGGGATTTTAAGTTTTCCAAAATTTTGATCTGGTCAACGTTTTGGGACGTTTTATGTTTGATCAGCGTCGTCATCTGCGGAAAACTGAGGAGAGTTTTTATGTTTTTGGAAACCTTTGACGGTTGAACGATAAAACCGTAGTAAAATAAGCGCGGGACGAGATTTAATGGGAATTGTCCTATTATCGTATTGTTAGGGTTTGAATAGGAGTATTGTTCATTAATGTGAGGCTATTAAGAATAGTTGATAGTGTTATTGTCAAACTGTAATCTGTAATGGTCTTTTGAATTGGTTCGTGAATTTGATTTCGTTTTCATTGACTTTTGTGTTGTAGGTACGCTATAAAGGAGTGTCATGGCTCGTACAAAGCAGACAGCCCGTAAATCCACGGGAGGAAAGGCTCCTCGTAAACAGCTCGCCACTAAGGCAGCACGTAAAAGTGCTCCTTCCACTGGTGGTGTCAAGAAGCCTCATCGTTACAGGTAATGTTTAAATTACAATATTAATTGGTCATGGGCAGGCAATTTTATTAAAGTTTTTATTAATTGTTGAAGGAGTGTATCGTGTATGTTAATTACTTATTAATGGGTCTTTGTTATATTCTATGTAGGCCTGGTACTGTCGCTCTTCGAGAAATTCGTCGTTATCAGAAATCCACTGAGTTGTTGATCCGAAAACTCCCCTTCCAACGTTTGGTGAGAGAAATCGCACAGGATTTCAAGACCGATCTCAGGTTCCAGTCGGCTGCCATCGGCGCCCTTCAGGTACATTTTTTTGTGACTCATTCGCATTTGGTAACCTTTCTTTGATTCTTGTGATTTCGGTTTACTAAGCTGGGATATGGTTTATTATTACTATTTTAGGAAGCATCTGAAGCCTACTTGGTAGGTCTTTTTGAGGACACCAACCTTTGCGCTATTCACGCCAAGCGTGTGACCATTATGCCAAAGGACATTCAGTTGGCTCGGCGTATTCGAGGAGAGCGTGCTTAAGCGGTTTACATTCGTTTGCTACTTCACAACTCACAAACCAACAAAAAACAAGTTTCGTCTTTAAGATTTTACTCTACTCTTTACTGCGTTAGTAGAAAAGCAACGCCGGTCAGACTTACGAAAAATACTATGAAGTGAAGTTCAAGCCGCAGCAGCTATACTGCCCAGCCCATCACTTTCTTCATATTTTAAGTGTTAAAGTATCATTACGTCCCTAAAAATAGGTAATACCTTTTAATACTACTGTAATCCGATAACATTCAAGCAGTCGTTCATTAATTATTATTCATTACAAGCGAATTTCAAGATGTTAGAAACTTCATGAATTGTATACAAAAGCAGTGTAGTCACTCAAGTTGAATTACGGAGTGTGTATTCGAACTTTAATCGATAAAACTTAAATCTTGATGTTATCTTTCCCAAGCAGTAAAAATGTACTACTCAATGTAACAATGATGGCGTAAAAAAATACACAAACGTAGTTGTAACAAGGAGAAGAGACTTGGATCTCGATTTTTCATCTAAAAAATGAAAGAAGAAAAAAATAATACTAAAAAAACAGGGTATATTAATACTCTGAGAAATTCAGAAAAAAAAGCCAAAAATTGATCGATACCACGTTTAATGTTCGGGTTCGGGTTCAGGTTCAGGCCCAGGTTGTACTTGTAAAAAATAATTGACATCAATTTGACATTTGGGATTATAAATGTTTTAAGACAATGATGAAGATTTTGTCTAAATATAATAGCTAATAACTGTACAACTCCAGCTTCACAGCTAACATCTATATCACTTGAACGAATACGAATGTTTTAACGTGCGAAAATCGATCACAGAAAAGTCTATAACAGTGAAAATGTAAAAAAAAGAAACCTAGTGATTAGTAAGTAATAAAAAGCATAAATCACCCAAAAAAAATTTGTAGACTTCAGTAGCGGCGGAATTCTCCGTGTATTAAGTATTGTATTGTAGTGTTAAGAAATCTACAATTTTTTACATGCTCGAATGCCAACTTGGTTAGCCTAATTTATCTGCAAAAATGAATTTTGATTTTAGGTTGTGTTTTATGTTAAATTAATATGAATTCGAATTGGCATGTAAGATTTTTTTTTCGACTGGGTGTTTGGTAAAACGTTTCGTTAGTTTGTCCTTTTCTATTATATGTATTGAGTAAAAATTGCCGATTTGTTTTGCTAATTCATCATGTCGTCTACTGTTGTATTGTGTTTTATCTTCCTTGTGCTGGATTTTGATTTTAGAATTTCATTTAGAAAGTTCAAGGTATTAATATTAAATACGACGTAGTTGGTAATGTTGTATATAAAATACTTAAAATATGACTTATCAAACGTTCCTTAGAGGTAGACATTTTGGTTTAGAAAGTTGCGTAGGCTAAATAACGTAATTTCTGCATTTTATACCATGAAGATACTATCCTGCCTTTAAAACATTTTATTTTCCGCACTTCCATGATCTACTCAACTCAATATCACTATTTTTTTCATTTTGTTTGAGAATATGTGGATCTACTAATGCATTTTTTTGAATTCAAAATTAATCAATATTACGGAATTACATACATGACTTAATGGTTTGGGTTTGTATTGTTTAACTGACATTATAACGTGTAAACGAACAACAAAATCTTGTCGACTTCATTTTTGCGATTCGAAGCTATTTGAGACCAAAAATAAAACTGCATTTCGTTTTACTTTAATTAAGACTAAAACTGAGCATTTTTATTTGCATTGGCACTTTTTATGCATTTGCGAAATCGTCAATTCCATTGGAAACTTGTTTCCAAAATCTCATTGAAACTTACCAATTTAACATTGCACAATATTATGTATTAATATTACCAATCCATCATCAAATCATTCTTATCAATTTAATCGATCATGCTTAACATTGGAATGCGCTCACGCTGTCTGCTATTCTGGGAACCATGTAAATTCCTGATAAAGTTATCAGATAAAACCATTTGATTAATAGCATCAGTCAATCGATTTCGGTTTTCAAGGAGTTTAAATAAGTTGTAGTTGTGTTGTAGCGTTTACGTAACGAAACTTGTTTCATGACCTCTCTGCATAGCAAGATTCAATATGTCTGGACTTGGAACTTCCCTTTTGTTTTTAGTAAGTTTCAATCAGGGATTTTCGGGATTTAATTACAACGAGGCAATTGCAATTCTCATAAACTTTTCATATTAAAGGTTTTGACCATTTTGGCGTTATCGACCAATGGACAAGATTTGCCTACTGTCTATGAATATTACGGGGCAAATCGAACAACAGGATTGGAAGCAAATGCCAACGGTTTCTTGTAACTTTCATGCTGCATTTTTAGTTTCCTTTTGTGTTTCGAACTATACATTAATAAGAGTTTAATCATGTTACATAAAATGCTTTTGATTTGAAATGCAGCTTAAACGGAAAGCCAATCCGGATTTTTAGTGGGGCAATTCACTACTTTCGAATTCATCCTCAGCAATGGAGAGATCGTATGAGGAAACTGAGAGCTTCAGGAGCGAATACATTGGAAACCTACATCCCTTGGAATTTGCATGAGCCACGAAGGGGACATTTTGACTTTGGAAACGAAACTAATGATTTTTCATTGTTTCTCAATGTTCGTCGTTATGTTCAAATGGCTGAAGAAGAAGATCTTCTTGTCATTTTCAGACCGGGGCCTTACATTTGCACAGAATGGGACTTTGGAGGACTACCATCGTAAGAAAGAGCTTAACACCGTTTGTCATTTTCCTAAACCAAGAATTTAGTGCTAGAAATATTCTTTTGAATTAAGATTAATCTTGACTTGACTTGACGATTGATCATGATCATTGATGTTGAAAAAATTGTGTAAAAGGTGGCTTGTTCGTGACCCTGAATTGGATTTGAGGAGATCAAATGATAAGTATCAAACTAGAGCTAGAATCTATCTTGAGCAAGTCTTGGCACAAGTTGATGATTTGCAATGGACGAAAGGAGGTTCTATTATTATGTACCAGGTTATTTGAGTCTTAATCTTGATTAATTAAAATCTTGATTGTTAGTTATTATTGAGCGATTGTCGGATGATTAATTCATCACATTCACTCACTAATGATTGTATCATTAATTGATTAAATTAAGTTGGAAAATGAATACGGGGCTCATGGGGTTGATGACAAACCACATTTGGAATTTCTTCGCAATGTCTACGAAGACAATGGGGTCGTGGAAATGCTTATAACTTCCGATTCACCTTTGACAGCTCGGGATCGTGGGGCTATTCCAGGAGTATTGCAAACTGCTAATTTCCAGGAAGGCATTGATCTCCAATTAGGAGTGCTTCTTCAGTTACAACCAAACATGCCAGTTCTTGTCATGGAGTACTGGACAGGATGGTTTGATCACTGGATGAACGCCAATCATGAAACTGTGACGCCAGACTGTAAATTAATTCATTGGTATTAGTGTTTTGTAATAACACAGAGCAATAATAGTTTTGTTTGTTTTTGGTAATTTGGTAGTCTTTGCTACAACTCTGGAGAGAATATTTGGACATTACAATGGATCTGTTAATTACTACATGTTCATTGGGGGTACTACGTTTGGTTTCATGGCAGGAGCGAACAGACTTCCAACACCACCGTTTTATTATCCAGACGTTTCAAGCTATGGTTATTCAACTTCTTCACTTAGATTAGAATGAATTTAACTGCAAATACAAAACTAAACTATACTGTGGGCTGTATTTAATGTTATCTGGTGTCTTGTAAAAATGACAGATTATGATGCTCCTTTAACTGAAGCAGGCGATTACACTGAAAAATATCATCGATTGACAGCTCTTCAAGCTCAATACGCAGCAGTTCCTTTGAAACATCCGGAAATGCCAGCGGAAAGCAACAAGACAGCTTATCCAAGCGTTTCAATGCAGCGTTTCTTGGATTATGACGATGTGATTGATCGTATTCCAATGAACGCAAGGTTCCGATTTGACGAACCCGTATCAATGGAAATGCTCCCGATGAATGACGATAGTGGACAAAGTTACGGGTATATTCTGTATAGAAAGCGGTATGCAGTCGGAAATGGAACCAGAATTAAGGTTTTAGTTTAAATTAAATACAACATCACCAACACCGCAATCAAATTCAACTTTTAAATAATGATTAAAATGTAATTTATTATTTTATAAAAGATTGGACGAGCTCGTGATATTGCACTTTTGATTGTTGATGGACGGCTAATGAGCACACCATTGGAGAATAGATCTCAGATTTTAACTGAGTTTGGATACTGGTGGAGAGAGTAATTCAAACTCGAACTGTTCATTACTTTTTTCCTGTTTTTGAATGAAAGTTATAACCCTGAATACTTTTGGTGCAGCAATCAAGAAACGACACTTGACTTGGACATATTCACAGAACGCAATGTTGACCTTCTGGTGGAAAATTGGTCTCGGGTGAACTTTGGGATCCCACTTGATTTCCGTTACCGTAAAGGACTTCATGAAGGAACCATTCAAATTGACAATGAAGTTATGACAGGGCTCGAAATCATGGCCCTGGAATTCAAGGGATCATGGGTTCGAAATCTGACTGGATGGAGAGCAGTGACGAATACGACAACATGGCGTGGTCCAGTGCTTCTTCAGAGTGACTTCCAAATACAAGGAACGCCAATGGACACTTGGTTGGACATGTCAGCATGGCATAAAGGAATTGTCTTCGTCAATGGTTTTCATATTGGACGCTACTTCAAAGCTGGTCCACCAACAACTATGTACATTCCAGCACCTTTGCTCAGAATGGGGCTGAACACGGTTAATTTAATTCTTTTACTGGTTTTTTCAGACTTAAAAAATATTCTTGCTCTTCTATAAACGAATAAATTATGATTATGTTCTGTAGATTACCATTTTTGAACATTATAAGCCTGCCTCAAATATTCTATTTGTGGATAAACCGAAATTGGGGAATGTTGCTTCACATTCTCACCAACGAGAACAATTGTGATTTCCGTTGTCACTAATTCAGAACATACGGAAGTCGGAGTCGGAAGCTGAAATGAACTACATGAAATACTGAAATGTACTATTTGATTTTTAATGTGTATGGTAAATTATTGTAACAAACGTGCTGTAAAAGTAGTTTAGAAATTTTGGAAGTAATAATAATAAAAGGCTATAAAATGACTGAAAGTGTCGATAATGAACACGCGAGTGAAATGAGTCGGTTTCGACAATGGAAAAGTTCTTACAGCTTAAAATTATACTTAACGCTCGAAAATGACTAGCTGACAGCGACAAGACACCTATGACCAACATAGTTTGCAGGAATTGACGTTTTGACGTCAATAATAGCATATTAACATGACAGTTTAAAGCCGGTCTTGTCCTTGACTCAGAAGCAGATTCCATTCCCACCATGAAACGAAACACGTTTGTTTTAATCTACGCATTTTTTCAAATCAAACGAGCAGTGCTCAAAGCACAAGTGACAACCAACAGTACATTACTGACAAGTTACAACTTACACTTGGTCATAAAGTGTGGTTGGAACACTTTGTGATAATCTAACTAAATCTATCAGTGATAAAGTGATAATCTAAATATGAAGAGACCATCACTCAAAACTAAGTCTAATAATATCAATCATGGATTTGTCGCCCGATTCGAAAAACGATCTTCCGTAGGTTTGGCTACAATTTCAAACATGTTGGCGACTTGCAGTTTCATATCATTTCAAAGGTACTTGTATCCGAAGGCTTACATTCACAAGGGCGTCATTCCAAATTGTCAAACTGTAAAAAACGACCAAAAACTGCGGATTGACTCTCAAAAGTAAAATTGTCTTAATCAATCAATTATTATCGTTCTATGATTTGAGTGAAAATATTAAAATTAGTATTCTTTCATTGACTTTTCTCGTACAGCCATTGTGTTGTAGAGATTGCGTCAGAGCCAAGTTCTTATGTGGTCAAGTCCAAACTAGCAAGACTGGGGCTAAATGAAATACTAAATCAGCACAAGCGACTTCGGAGCATATCCGAAGTTAGCCAAAGCTTCTCCTTCTCCAAGTTCACCACAAGGTAACAACAAACTTTCTCTAAGACGTTATGAATGCAAACAATGTTAGTTTCGACCAATGATTTCAATGTTCAATCGGCTCCAAAATCCAGGCTTGAATTCTTATTAAACTTTTAGATACACTTGCGGCAAAGCTAAAGACATCGTGATTGTTTATCCACTGCTATTCGGTTCGGCTTGGATTGTAATTTGGGTATTCTGGGGTGACGACTCGTATCCAGGTGGATCCGCTTTTGGTGTATGGTTGTTGCAAATCGTGGCTCATTTGTTAGGTAATAAACGATGCACTGCACTCTGCATCGGTAAAATCTGTATTCCATTTTCCATATTTGAAGTCTAATTTTAATTGTAAAATAACAATATTATCTCATAATAAATATTTCATCTTTAATGATGCTTTTAAGGTTACTGTGCTCAGTTAGTTGGACTTCCTCCTTGTCTGGGAATGCTCATTGCTGGATTAATTTTGAAAAATGTTCCGGGTATCAACTTTGGAGATGACATCCATTTTGAACTCCTGTGCTCCTTAAGGTATCGCGTTAATTTTGATTAAATTCCGGTTTTGATACCGTTTACTGTTTATGTTAGCGTCGGTATTTTAGTTTTTATTATATATTAGTTAAAGGTTATTAAAGGGACTAAGGGGACAGGGAAGTACGGAAGCAGACAAGGAGAAAGAATGGGCTGTAATTGTAACTTCTGTATGAAATGTGAAAGCATTAGAAAATTAGAATGTAGACCTTTACTTTTACTAGTGTCCTACTAGTATATAGTACTTTTACTAGTATACTTACGTAGTAAGTTGATTCAATGAATGGATGCCATTGCTGAATGGATGATGCTGGTGGTCAGAAGGTGACTAATTTCATTTCCAAGGACAAGGACTCTTACCTATCATTTCGAACGTACACGTGAAACTGTTAATAGTTTTACTGTGAAGCATGTTCTTTAACTTCTAAGTTCTTCCGTGTTCATATTCTTATCGTAATTGGAACATTAGTGTACGTAGCTGAGGATTCTTGTGTGCCAAAGTAGTCGCATGTCACTTTTTTTGTCCTCGGTTTTCGCACGCAACGTGCGCAACGTCCTTGTCACTGGATTTCTTTCAAATCTTTCTTTCCAGGAATGTGTGAATGGTTACCGCTGAATGTGTGACGAATGAAAAACCCCATTCATTAAGTCAGCAAAGTTGTCTTACTGTTAATTACTTTCCTAAAAATAATAAATTGTATGAAATTCTGTATTTTCCAGACGTCTGGCCGTTGTGATCATGTTAATCCGTTCTGCTCTTTCCGTGGATCCACATGTGATCAATCGTTTCCGTAATGTAATATTCAAACTGGCCATTTGCTCTTGTCTCGTTGAAGCTTTAGTTGCTGGTTTGGCAGCTCATTTCATTATGCAGCTGCCCTGGGGCTGGTCATTTGTTTTGGGGTAGGTCACATTAGTCACATCTCACATACATGTTAAATCTTTAAATAGTCTATCCATCTATCCATCACGCTCTCATGCTTTCTTTCCCTTGTAGTAACACGTGCACATCGTTCCATTGACGGTGAAATTCATGAAGCAATTTGCATAACTGTTGCTTTTAAACATTACGATTACGATTATTGACAGATACCACATTTAAAACATTATCGATTCCAGATGTAATTTTTCATACATGTGTGGCGTGGTGGTGATGCCTTTGTTAACCCGACTGGAGAACAATGGTTGTGGAAGTTTAAGCAATGCTATTTTAATTGCGAAGACCGTCTGTGGCCTTGATGCTGTCATTGGTATTACCTTTTCCATTATTGCGCTGGGGTTCGGTCTATCCGATGGTAATAATTATACATATTCATCCTTTCAAATTACTTTTGAAAGTCAATTTATTAGCCCCTTTATTGATAATGTGTCATTTTAATGTTTGACAGACGTGGTTAAAGGTTTCCAACTGGGCTTAATGGAGGTTGGAATTGGAGCCCTGTTTGGTGTAGTATGGGGAGCTGTCACCGGATTTTCCATTGATGAGGTTTGAGCTGACTAATATTATTGATTGTTAAATTGAAAGCATTTACATGCATTCCATTATAATCTAAATTAATATTTTGTGCTTCAATTCAGACATACCGACCGATCACTCGGACTGCTGTTGTTCTCATTGGGGGTATCGTTGGATTCCTTGGTATGACAAACATTGGGTATCACCGTGGAGCAGGTCTTGCTTGCTTTCTTGGGACAACGGTGACAACGTCCATTTGGAGAAGGCAAGGAATCCACGGTCATGCAATGAATAATGTGAGTTCATATATTATGACGACATGTTTTGTAAAACGAAAATATTCCACATCATTTTGTTGTCAAAATTTTAATAATAAATTATTATCATCAATTCATCAATTTAATAGATGAATCCAATTTTTTGTCTTAAAATAGGACCATCTCTGCAAACATATTTACAGACATGTGGTACTTCAGCCAACCCTTGCTATTTGGAATCATAGGCATCTACTGTGACCTATCGTTGGTCAAGTGGTCATTTGTTTTCCAAGCACTGATTTGTCTTTTGTTGAGTGAAGTAGTCAGACTTTTAGTGGCTTTGTTAGCGTCACGCACGACAGATTTAACAATCCGAGAAATTCTATTCATTGCGCTCACGTGGATTCCAAAAGCAACGGTGCAAGCGTCCCGGGGTCCCCAAGCTTGGGAATTCATCGTCCACACAAAATTCGCAACTGATAAAACTGATATGACATTTCAAGTGATGGCATCTTGTGCAATTGTCATTCTCATTGCTTCTTCCGTTGGTCCTCTACTTATTGCAACTCTCGGTCCGGTTTTACTACCAAAAGACGATACCAACACGCATTGTGACGGTCCCCAAACTCAAAGTAAAGTATAGAGCCGCATATATCCGTATGACATTTGAACCGTTATTGTATAGTATTTAGAACGTTACGTTTATTTATTTATACAATTATCTTTGTAATAAAATGGCAATAATGAAACTATAAAATGAGATTGTGCGTACGATACCAATATATAGAAAGTCTCGTGCATACCCTGGTAGAATAGAGGATTAAGCTGTGGAATTCAAGTCACAAGTCATTCATACCCTAGATTTCGCCTGTGCGGTATTATCACATCCGAGTTTGCTTGCGACATACCCATGGCTTCTCAACCATAAAATACCCTGTTAAGTCTGAGATTTTCGGCAATACTGTTTCATGCATTTTGTCTTCGTGGAGCAGACTATGCAGAAACACAGACTGGAGAAAGACCGAATTTCGGAATTTCACATCCTCCGGAGAGAGCCCATGAGTGAGAGTGAGACTCATGCTGTGATCGGGGACAGGGGCAGAAAGCATTCACATTCGTTTCGTGGCAACACCACCAACAAAAACTCATGTCTACGGGACAAAAGTCTAGAAATCTCTGTCGCCAGTCACTTCCAAAATTTGTCTTGGCCTTGTAAGGTTGTTGTCCAACGAGCGCTTATCATTGGAAACCTGTTTGAATCCATTAAATCCAATTTCAAGCTATTCAATTCTAATTAAAACATTTTCGCAGAGTGCCCGACCATTTAATTTTCTTTGTTTTTCTGCTATCAATTTTATCACGTCAATTTACTTATAATATTTCATCATAAAGTATTTTGTGAATAATTAAAGTTCTTAAAGTGCATTTTCTACTGTACTAATTATAAATTATTATAAGAATACTTATTCGCTTACAGGTAAGTTTTTTAAAAAAATCCGACTTCATTTCTTAAAGGGCGAAATGTGCTTTCTCTAGTCTTTTGGCATTGGTGCAATTGTTATTTCCGTTTGAATAAATTAGTAATGAGTTAATGAACAAATTGAAGTTGTTTACATCCAAAAGTAACTTGATGTTTAATTACGCGTTATTGATAGAAGGTACCAATGCTGCAGTGCTTTTTGAGAATACAATGCCTACGGAGGACAAGGAAGGTTTCTTTTTTACGAGAAAGTATTAAAAAAAGAAGACTGAATATATATTTCATACAGGGGAATACCCTTGTGAAAGGCATGTAGAGTTCGTAGAGCACAACGAAGTGAACATGTCTAAGTGATCGCGTGTGAAAAGTGCAGAAGAAACGGAAAGGAGAAAAGCCGAGTTTAGTATAGAGTTTATGATAGCATTGCCCCAGTTCGGGAGCTTCCGACCACCAAGAGTGAAGCACACGATACTAGAACTGTAGAACTCCTGTGCTACTGCTGGACAATTTTTTTTAGGAAAACTCCTTTTCGTTGTTGGAACGTTGAGCTTTGCTTTAAGAGAACGACACGGTGAAAATAACACTGGAATAGACATGGGGCATTGGGAGAAAGTGGAGAGAAAGCGTTCGATAAGTGCGTACTGCAGCATTTTGCGTGCACAAGGCGGACTTTCTCCACATTGGCGTCGGCTCGACTGACCTTGGGCTCTATTGCCCCGAATTCTTCGTCGGGTGCGCACTGCACCACCGCCTCACTCCTTTTTGGCCACGAACCAAAAAAACGCCCTCAACAATTGCACATTTTAACTTCTTTCAATAATTTACCTCGTGCTTCTTTCTCCAAAAGATACTAATTCTTCCTTCGAGTGTCTTACCGCATTGTTGGATTTATTTATTGTGAAATTATAGCTGTAAAGTTCAACGCACAGACATGCCCAAACCGCCGCCAATTGAGGAACCCGCCGTTCCCAGGTCCGAAGTGGAAGAACTCCAGCTCAAGGCCAATCAAGTTACCAATGATGTAAGGAAATCGTTTGGTTTCAATTTTTATTAGTGCATTTTAGTTAACGTTTTTGAAATTACTCATACAAAATGTAAATTCTATATATTATTATGTAAGATTTATATGAAATATTTAAATATTTGTGTTTTTTCACTTTCTATCAAGAGTAGTAATCGTATGAAACTTTCTCCTTTGTGTTTTTTCATATGACAAATGACAGACACAGTATTTACCATTAAAGTTCACATTTCTTGACCCAGTTCTTTTTGGAAAAAATCATTGATCATTGTAAAAGCATTGTGTGGTGACTCCCAAAATTGAATGACAGGGAAGTTCCCTTTAAGCCAAGGTTGGCGTTTTCGCAAATTAGGTAGCGTGTCTGGGGATGATCTATGGTGAATGATGAATGATTGCATGACTCAATGTGACACTTTTATATGACTATAAAGACTATAATCGATCCTGTCTTTTCCGATAGAAATATGCTTTT
>JABASF010002293.1:0-15539 GCA_019776145.1 Harlomillsia oculata
TCTTTCTCTCCCTGAAACAATTTACTAGGTTTTGCATGCCGTGGCTAACAAGGCGGTGCCTAATCCTGAATTTCTTGACAGGGACAGAAGACTTGAGCAGATTGTCTTCCTGAGCAACAAATCACTCGAGAAAAGGATAAACTATTGCTTTTATTCGCGACTCTTTGGTCGGTCCCTTCAAAGTCTTGTCGTACTATTATTAGACAATTCTGCACATCGGGTTTCACAATCTTCGGTTGAAATTGTCCGCAGAAAGACCACATTCCAAATGTTATAATTACAACAAACGACATCAATCAAAACCTACACACTACATAACCATGATTCACGTTAGGTGATTCACGACACCGCAATGGCAAACGTCATTTACAAGAACATGTCCAACTGAAAGCGTCACACAGCGGTCTGATTGTTCCGTTGTAGACTGAATGAGCTCAATCGCATATTGCTAATTGAAGTGTATGACTAACAGTGATGACGGGAGTAAACATTTTTGGAAGTTGGAGTTTGAAGTTTGGAGTAGGTTTCGAATTTTTGGGAGTAAAATTTTGAAGTTTGGAGTAGGCTTCGAATTTCTGGGAGTAAAAGTTTGAAGTTTGGAGTAGACTTTAAAAAGCTGGGAGTAAAAGTTTGAAGTTTGGAGTAGGTTTTTATTTCCTGGGAGTAGAATTTTGTAGTTTGGAGTAAGCTTTGAAAAGTTGGGAGTTTGGAGTATACTTGAAAAAATAAAACAAAAATATCGCATCCACATCAAATTGCCAAGGATTATGTACAATTACGTCAATTCCAATTTTATGACAAACAGCCGAAACAGCACACCGTGCTTTGATCTAACCCTTTTTTGAGTCATTCTCAATAACAGATTTCTGGGAGTAAAAGTTTGAAGTTTGGAGTAAACTCCTACTCCAAACTCCAACTTCCGTACTCCGGAGTAAACTTCCGTCATCACTGATGACTAATCACACTAATCAGTAATCAATAATTACAGTTTGTTTACCATTACACTTGAGCGTACATGCTACGTATAAAAAGGCCAATCATTTACATAGTTTAAAGGAGAAAACTTGCAGTTTTGATTGTGAAAGGTCGTGCGTTTAAAAATGGGGTCAGAAAAGGTCCTTCATACGGACCGGGAATCTACCGACTGGAGAATATCTTACAAAGGGAATGACAGCAAAATCGGACATATTTTCAGAACAGAAAAGTTCTCCGATATCAACGTTTTTAGTAGGAGAAAATCGGGAACAATTTGCCTGTCACAAGCTTGTTTTATTGTTGAATTCGTCCAAGTTTGAGGAAATGTTTAACAACGAACCAAACAAGACTGAGTTTGTGATTAAAGATGTAATTCCATCTACTTTTCAGCATTTTCTCCAGGTATTTATGAAATAATTGTAATAGTTTACGACATTTTATATGAAGTATATAAGTAAACTATTGGACGTTTTTATTTTGTTACAGTATATTTACACAGGAGAATTTGACACAAAATTGAATGTAAGCGAAGTACTGTACCTTATCGACGCAGCTAAAAAGTTTGAAATGCATGATCTGATTGACCATTGCAAATCATCACTCCAGGTCAACCTTAAAATGGACAATGCGTTGGACATATTCATTTACGCTAGAGAGGAAAATGATGTTTCCCTCATTGCATTATGTCGACAGTGTATTCTCAAAAATGCAGCACAAATTGTTGATTCTGAACGATTTTCAAAGATTGATTTGGACATTCTCTGTGAGTTGTTAAAGGATGATCAATTGTATCTTCCCGAAACTCACATTTTTAAAGCAGCAGTCGCATGGGCGAAGGCGGCATGTATTCTTAATGGTTTTGATGTCACACCTTCCAACCTGCGTACTCAACTTGGATACGCCGTGTTTCTAATTCGGTTCCCTTTGATGAGTCCTGCAGAATTTTTTGAAATCGTAGAAAAATCCCGTGTTTTAACTATAGTGGAGTGTATCGATGTTCACAGATTTTTTGCGGCAACAGAAGATGAACGTCAATATGTCAAACTGCAATTTTTTCGCAAAACTAGCCGACGGAGACTGTTATCAGATCTCAAACTGGATGCAATCATTAATGCAATTTTGTTGGATGGTAACATTATTCACCAGGGCCAATACGGAGTCACATGTCACACTGCTCCCGTTGGTTGATAACGATAGCACGTGGTATCATGTTATTAGCATGCTGGATGGGAAAGTAAGTAATGCTTATCAATAATTTTCTTCCAACAATTGATGTTTGTGCATTTATTTGTTGCAATTGAAAACAATTAATTTCCAGGCTCTCACACTTCACAAGGATTTCAGAAACGTTTTCATGAAAACACTGGAGGACCCTACCTGTTTTTTTCAAAGATGGACAATTCGAACATGGGAAGGTAAAAGTAAAAGTAGAAGGTAGTTCAAACAAATCTATGAATCTATTAATTCATCGGTAAAATTGTTTCAATTTTCATGCAATTTCAGACAGACTTTATATTGCAAAGTGGGTTAAATACGATCATGGACGTTTGGTGCTTGGTAAAAAAGTTAATAATACTGTTAATAGTGCTGTTAATGTCTTATTAATTATTCTAACTGTATATATTAAAAAATTTTGTAACCAAATTACATATTTGATAGAAGATGACTCGGATAAAAGCAGCATACACTTTCGTAACTTCAGTCTGGTTAGGTCAACTTATTTTTAGTTAAACCTAGTAAATATTCTCAAGTGTTTAATTATTAGTAACCCTAAATATAATTATTTTTAGACGGGTATATTTGCACGGCAAATGAGGCTCTGGGCTTTCGAACACGTTTCAATAGACTTAGGAGCTCCAGCTTCCGTGTGTATCATTAAAGTGAACGACATGAACAAAGTTTTACAAAATCTGGGGTAAGCTAATTTTGTAAATAAAAAATTATTAGGGTTTAATTTAAATATATGGAAATTATTTTCGAATTCGAACCTTATTGGAAATAGAAACGAAACTGTCGGGGGACGGCCAAGGGACGCTTTAACAACGAGACAACAGCTTTGGTGTCTTTACCCTATTCAGACTGCGGTAACACCAGTACCAGTCCTATCTAATCACTACATTCTAAATACTTGATTTAAATTGACGTTTAATAATAAATTACAAAGATTCCTTCAGCATATCTGTACATTTTTCGTATTACATATATACATTCTACATTTGTATCAGGTAATTGATTGACTGATTAGATAATGGGACCGAACTACACTTTCGTTTTAACGAATCGTGAAGTCTGTTGACTGATGGGTCATATATTCCGTCCAATTCTGCAATGACTTGATCATACTACGATTTTCAATGTTTCGAATGTAGAAAAGTGTTTTAAAAAATTAGAAAGGTTGAAACTTCGTGTCGCATGACGAAATATTTTGACTTGAGAATTTATAGTTTGCTTGTTGAATTGCAACATTGCAAGCAATAAAAACGTTATCGTGCTCTTGCAAAATTAGGTTTTTTGACATGGCTTTATCTACATACACACAGGAGTTTGTACTCGGAGTAAACACGACTTTTGTGAAGAGAGTTCGTTGTAAAATCGGAATCATGCAAATTTCTTACCCAGAGGCAAAGTATACAGGACGTTTGGTGCATTGCAATGAAGAGTGAAACACATCCTGTAACATCCCACAGTACAGACAGAGTACACAATGTTGGAGGAAAGAGAATGGTTTATTATACTTTGTATAAGAGTGGCGAGTGAAAGTCAGTCAGCGTTAACGTCCGGTGGTTCTTCAAACCCATGAGTACACATTGCTCATGCAAAGTGTAAGTTCCGGGCATGCGTTTCTTCTTTTCACAGGTTTCAAACTTGAAGCTAGTGACCGAGCAAACTGAGTCTTTTGTGAGGCAGTTTGGCTTTTGTTCACGTTTTGCTGGAACCGGGTAAAAAGCAGCACAGAAATAGCAGTTAGTTTTCGTCGTAGCTCCGCTTCTCGGCTCAGTCGTGCTTTCCACTTCCTCGTGTCACTTTCACCGCTTTTCCTTCTTCCTGTGGGAATTTTGCAGAACGTTTCCTTTCCCTACCATCCGCCTGCTTTTCCTTCAATATTTAGTGCGACACGGTTTGCTAAACGGCACATTCCGTCTTGCCATTATCCATTTTTCCAGTAGACTTGTTTCGTGTGCTCTGAATAAAGCTGAACTTTGCGGAATAAAATTCGGTACTGTCATCGTAGCCATTTTTCTGCAGTAACAATCACAAATCATTCAAAAACTCGGGTCTTGTTCTAAAAATTACAGGTTTGTATTACTTATGTCGTGTTTTTTGTGTTTTTTGAGTTATTTTTGTACTTGAGCTTGCATTTTACGAAAATAAACCCTTTATTCACGAGATTAAATGAGCGTGGCTCCTGGAGGCAATCCGTTCTTTAACAAGGTAATCTGTCAGAACTCAGAAGCCTGAAGATAATGACTGAAAATAAACGTGAGACGATAATTCCTCCCGTTAATTCCCCTTTTCATGTTCTACACTGGAGAATTTCTAAACAAGTACCTACTCATTTTCAATTGAAATGATAGTCTCTTGTAACTTTGTAACCCAGAACTGACAGGACAGCACTCAAGATGAATGTTTTGGTAGATAGGCTATCAACCGGAGTTTATAGTACATTTTGACTATAAAGTAACTTTTTGTTTCCCAATAAAATTCATTTAGTTCGTATGGACGCATTACGCAGACACGATGAATCAGTAGTGGCTAGACATAAAATTCCGGAAGTGAAGTTGAACGTGAAAAAGATTGTTAAAACGAGAGCAAATACAAGTCAGTTTGTGTTTTGTAAAACGAGTGGTGCTTGGAAGACTTGGAACCAGAGACAATGTCAGGATATGAAGAGAGGGACTTAAGGAGCATAATAATAACACGTAGAAAACGCTGACTGTGAGTGTGTTGAGCTTTATTACGTATGATGAATGATAAGAAGAGATTTAGAGTGCGGTTTTGTGATGAGCGAAATTAGTTTTCTACACGAGTGAGTCAGAATTAGCGATTAGGGCGAACCTCACAAACTAGCCATCAAAACCAACCATGTTTACGCCAAGCTGCATTCCACAAATTGCCAATTCAAGTGGAAACTTTTTCCCTGTCCGCCTCTTCCGTCTTCACTTTGCTTCTCTCTATATTTTTTCTGTGTTTGAGAGTGAGTCCCCTTTTCTTCCTCGTTTTGTGGATTACTCCGACACTCATTTACATACATTTTTGCACTTTGCATCCAACGCACAGAGGAAATTTTCCCCTTTCAAAATCCCTGGAAGGAATCGCGTCGCTAACCAGTGTCTTTTTAAGCCTTCCTAAAGCTTTAAAATGCATAAGATCTGGTTATACTATGAAGAAGTGAGCGTGTTTGAGACTGTGTTTCTCTGCCTTGTGTGAAACTGAAGGCTTCTTCCAAATGACTTCTTCACTTCGACGGCAATTCTCCATGTTGAAATGACTTTCCTCAAGTCCTTTATCTTTCAACGAAGAACGGAAGAAATGGCCAAAGTTTAACTTCCGGAACACTTACATGCTTTTTTATTTCCAAGATTACGTTTACTATACATTTTAGCTCAATCTTTCAAAAATACAAAAATATATAACGATGGCCACAGGAAGACAATAGTCAAAAACTTAGCCTTCACGCTACGTTGAACACAAACAATCCTTGTCGACGCAATAGGCGTTTTCATTCCCTATTTTCACTTTCTCCTAAAAGTGTCATTTCTTTACTCTTTTCGTCCTTTCTTTCTCGTTAGCACTTTCTTAAAACAGAATTTGATGTTCAGAAATTTCCAGACTGTCTCACCTTATTTTTCCAGGGAACAGCATTTTGGCTACATTTTGGAACGAAAACTCAAAGGCATGCAAGTCCGACGCAAGCACAGTGTCCACGTGACAATTGTCCTTGTTTTCATCCTTGGTTGCTCTTTGGTGCATTGCATCAAGGTAAGTCACAAGTCATAATATAAATATTACATAACCCCCGTAATAAACACCGTAATAATAATCGTATACGAAAATACGGTGAAAGTATAATACGATGAGATTCCATGTGAGGAATGTCAGTGTCGACTATAACTTGTCGACACAAACGTGGTAGGAAACACCGTAAACATTTCCCTGCATGAGAGAGATTCTTTCTTCTGCAATGTTGGTTCCGTTGCGGCATATTCGCTCAACTTTATTCCATTTTGGACACAAATCCTGCTCACTCAGCATTGAGTGTTGATCAATCCCATAGAGTAAATGTAGGTCATGTGCAATATGAAATGCTTCACAAAAGGTGCTATATGACGATAGGGTTTTTGATATGATCTTAGGAATCGCTAAGAACTAACCTATGTTAGTAAAGTGTCGGTATACCCCATTCAATGTTTTTGACGGTGGAGAAATGAGTCCTGGATTTCAATGGGGATCACTCCTCGGAGAAGAAGTCCCGGAATAGAATTCGTGCAAAGAGCCCGTAAAACGTTAATAAAGCTGAGGTGTAGTTGGTTTGGTGGGGAAGAGTAATTCACTATGTGTGGAAAACGGTCAAAATGCACCGGATAGAGAAAAAGCCCAACGGCTCCAGAGGTGTAACCGCACAAAAGTCATGTAATGATGAAAGCAGACGCAAAACTCCAGGGAAAACTTTCACAGTGAAGGAAATGGGAAATGGCATTGCACACGGCACACAAACAGCAGTCACAAGAGTCAGCTCATATGTTTATACATCCTTATAACTTTTGTACATTACAAACATTACGTTTTTTTTTTGCCAAGTTTCCTACCCTGTTTCCATTACTTTCCCCGTTTGGTAGTTAAAGTATTCTCATTCTCAAATATTCTTTGAATGTTATAGTCCTATACAGTCTAATGGTAAAACTATATAAGAAACCGTTACGGTTACGGTTTTAAGACTTTTGTGACCTCGTAAGGTCCTTGGTTGGTAACGTGGTACACTGTCGTCATTTGACTATGACTTTCGAATCCTCTGACGCGTAACATATGAGGGAGCAATGTAATGTGCCGTGAACCTAATGCACTTGCAGGGTGTTGCTTTCCCGGGTATCACAGGAATGGGAAAAGCTGACGAGGAGATGGATGTGAAATTCCGTTTTATGCAATGTTATACAGAATAACTCATGTTCTTGACACACGCTATTTTCACCGTATCCTTAGACTTTCTGTCGGAAGCGGAAGAAGCGTAATAAGAAAAGGAGGAAAAATTGTCTGGAATACTATTGTACAGTATACATTAGAGGAAAATGGAAAAAAGGGGAGAACAGCTAAAGATCAAAAGCTTTCTGGATGTAAGTAAAGAATAGGGCGGAGACATAATGAACCTGATCAAGTGTTCGTGTCAAATGATGAATTATTCCGGAGCTGTCTCCACACAATGCACACCCGAGTTTTTTTCCATTTTCACCCATTATTTTTTCTGTCTTGTCGACGGGGTGTGAGACTCGTGTCGGTTTCACTTCTAGTGGCTTAGCTGTGCTTACGTTCACAGGAAATGCTGTTAAATTAATTTGAAAGGTGGATGTCTCAGAATGGCAGCTCCCACGTTATTATTGAGTTCTCTTGGAATTTTACTACATTCGGGGAAGGTGACATTCAGAATCTTGAATCTTTTCATTTCAGATGCTATTTTTAGGTTTGTGTAAAACGTAAAAGGCCCAAAGTTTTCGTACGAGCAGTTCATTGTGGAAATTAAAGTAGGTGAAATGATATAAAAGAAATTAAATGGAGTGAGATATGAAGCCTGAAAAGACTAAAAAATGTACGTCATAATGTATTATATAATACACTACTAAGTTTTTATATAAGAATGTGTGTGTCTTCCATCTCGTTTAACCCTTTCACACCGTCATTAGACAGCATTAGCTCCTCATTTCTGTCCGTCAGAGATGTCAGTCCCCGTGAAAAGCGGGAGTGGAAGTTAAGTCAAGTCGTCCCTGACATCAGATCCTTTTCCTTTCCTCTTCTCGTCTTTTAATAAGGACGCGGGTATACGAGGAACTTGAGCCTTCAAGGAACATTTTCACTTTCTTCAAAATTCCATTTCCATGTGAAAACTCACAGTAGGATTAACTTCCCTGGGAAAAGGCAATTTGAATCTGCCATGTGTTGTTAGTTACGGGGAGGAATTTTCCATGGTCTAATTATACTGCGGATTTGGGTTTCATTTGGAAACTTTCATTACGCAAACCTTTTGGGATGAGGGAAAACGTGGGCGGATATATAAAAGGGCAAATGACATACAATAGGAAGAGAAATATGTAAAGTCGATGGCAACCGCACAGACATTTCTCGTGTCACAAGACACACTGGAATTGGAAGGATGCTTTTTGGCATATCAGCTTTGTTCGTCGTGACACATCGAGTCTTTTCCTCTTCCCTTGTCCTCTCACACTTTTTAGATTATGTATACGAGGTTTCATACAGCATATAAAATTGGTTTGAAATCCCATACCGGGAAAGCAAAGGATACAAACTAGGGAAAGTACTAGCTTCATATAAGGAAAAGAAAAGTGTGTCAGACGTGAGAATGGACTTGGACGATGGATGAGACGTTGACAGCTTTTGGTGGCTGCATCTTTGGTAAAGTCATTATTGATTCTGCACATGGTGACAGACAGAAGAGGGCCACTTTTATGTGAAAAATAGAACATCTTTCTATTCTCTCTTGTCGAAGATACTAACGACATTCTCTGGATGTCCCAGTCGATTCCTCTCGTCTTGTGCCTTGTTGACAAAGGCGTTTTGTGTCACAAAAGTGGCGCTACTGTCAGTAGTATATACATGTAGTCTGTAGTTTGAGCTTCGTATTTCCTACTCAAGCTATCATCTCATCTTGGGCTTAGAGAAGAATTTTTCGTCCGGGTACTTACAACATGCACGACAACCTATTTGAAAGGACATTTTAATAATGTGCCTTTTGACAATATTGCATTTTCAGCAAAACTGCGAGAGAGAGAGAAGACTAGTGGAATCGTCTGCTATCTCCGAAACAAAAGAGGACATGGAGCAGATTCAATTTCTAAGGGTAGAAGCATTTTTGCGGCCTTTTCCCCTTCCATTCTTTTCGCAAGATGGTGAGAGACACTATCTGTCCCTCGTAAGAGAAAAGTTATGTCATTTGCCATAGAAAAAATTGCGTATATATCGACAAAAGTTGTCGGTGATACTTTATGCAGTCCACGACTGCCGTAAATATTGTTTTATAACTATACGCGAACTGCCTACAGGGATCGTCATTTTCTAGAAAAGAGAATCGGTCCTACAATCCTCACACAAAAATCCCTTTACTACGACTACTAAAAAGTAGGGCGAAAGCCAAAAACTGTCGGCACAACCTTATCTCCACTTCCGTTTTAGTTATTAGCTCCTGAGTCAAAGCCAAGACGGAACTGACTGAGCGTCCAACCGATTGAAGTTGGTCGGTTTCCTTCAATGTGGAAATTTGAGTTTAAACCCTGATTGTAGTCAAATTCCTCATCAATTATGGCATCTGTGACATCAAAATTGTTACATTTGATTGGGGGACTTGGGACCGGAGAGAAGAAGGATCAAAGGATCGATCAAACATCGAAATTAAGAAAATGATAACTTCAAAATAACATTTAACATAAATAAAAATTTTCAAAAAGTACTAAACGGCGTTTTGATTGATTTTAAATTTTACGCTTCATGTTTAATGTTCGTTTGTCAAGTCGTAGCCAAAAGCTGGAATGCGAATGTTGAAATGGGTGTTTGGCTAAAAGATGTACAAGGAAGGGACGAGGACTCAAGGCTTCTTGAGAAAACATATAAATTGCCCCATAATTCAAAGGAAGGAAATGAACGTAATTAATACGACGATTAGAACTACTTTGACTGTCTGCGTGCAAGTAATTAGAGAGAATTACAAGAAACTGCTGTTTTTGTACTTTTGCGTAGGCGCAAAGTTGGAAAAACCAAGAGTGCCATTATTGCTCCTTTCCCTTTCATCTTGTGTGACCGTTGTAATTATTCTTCTCTAATACTCTTTTTTGGAGAGAAACAAGTCCAATGCTTTTTCAACGACAGATGTATGGCCAACTTAATGCACAATAATATGCAAATGAAATGACTTGTGTTGTAAATTATGAAATTTGGCTCATGAGAGAAATCTCAAGTACTGACTTGGTGTTTCAGTTCAAACTATGCTTATATGAACAGTAGATAAGATATTAAGAGAGTTTCTTATATCAATGAAAGATGTAGAGCAGAGAACTACGTGTGCACAGGAAACGGCACTATCCACACGGGAAGTGAGAGAACCGCGAAGAAGAACGAAAAACGGAACCGAAACCGTGCTCTCTCCAAAAACTCGGAAAGTCAGTCTCCTTGCTAAAATGGGACACATGAGCTTGTCTTACCAAAAGTCCAGATTTTGTAAAGTAGGTCAGAAAAGGGACAAACTCTACCATAACACTGGGAAATGTTCATGATGACGCCAAAAATGACAACTCCTTCAATTCAATGCACGACATTTGAGTATTTTGGCTCGTATGCAGAAACTCAGATGGGAAACGCTCATGCTCAATATATAATATCTTTTGTGTTCTTCCCTCGTTCAAATGAGAGTTTATAGTCCTCACAAGGGTAAATGGGAATTGATGTGATAATAATACGGACTGAAAGGACATGTATAGTCACTGACTTCGGAAATGTAACCAAGAAGCCTGGAGAGAGAACTGGAGAAGATGACGACGACAGTCAACGACAAGCCATAGCTTTTGACATTATGTTACCCTCCGAGGTGAAATGCGCAACTTTCTTCTCATGCTTATATGATGATGGTCCAATTCAAAAGAAAATCTTGAATTTCATGTGCGTACTTTATTTTTGCATGCTTTTTTTTGCGGAGACTATACAGTTTGGGAAATTGGGCAGTTTGGGGGTTCGAACGGCAGTCATTTCTTTGATAACTGATAATGACCTTGCAAAGTTTGGGACGGAAATGAAGAAATTAGTTTCCGGAGGCTATTCCACCCGAGTTTTTATACCCGGGTAAAAATACTGTGTAGTTCCATTAGCCATCGAGTAGGAAAAACACTTTATAGTCTCTCAGCGTAGGACGTAACGTAATGTAATGCGTGAAAGCTTTATGGAACGACGCGGGTTTTAAACCCATCATTGTTCGGTCGACCTCACATTCCCTTCTGAGGACATCACATTCATCTGAGTTTAGCACACTACAAGAGAAAGCAATAGGAGACTTTGCTTTTCTCACATGAAATGCAACAAACGTACTTCCCTTAACGTACTTTCCTTGTAATTTTGATATCGACGGGTTTATACGGTGTTGACAAGGGAAAAGTCTTGACGCGGAGGTTTTCTTGGGAGTGTTGACACGCACACACGCAAAAGGTTATGGTCCGTACAATAACAAAGTAAAATGTGAGTGAAGTGAGCAGGAGCAATATAATCAAGGAAAGTAATCTTCACAATGGATCCTTACGACCCAACTCGCTTTAGGTGAAGAGGGTTTCAAAAAAAACCAGCTTTCACGAGTTTCCAGTTGAATCCTGCTATTGAGATGTTTGCCGAACACAACGGGAAAAAGAATTTCGCAAATACGCTGTACTATTCGTACTCTGCAAAAAAGAAAATCACAATAATAACAAAAACATCCAAAATGGTAGCGAAACCATTGCAAACCCAGTCGACACTTCTGTCTACACTTTCTCTTATGTTGTTATTGTGGCCGGTGCTCTTTACGATCCAATGTCTTTGTGCAGAAAAAAAAACTCGGTAACTGTCCTCAGCCCTAAGTCTTCCTTGAGCAACTTTCACAATCCACTTTCGTCGACAACATTTCGCTTTAGGGGAATTCGCGTTTGTTGAATTGTTGTACCTTTTAGAATCCCAAAAAATCCACACAAAAAGGATCAAAAATCAGAATCTCAATACAACTCTGAGACAACTGAGAATGTCAAAAATCTTCCGACTGTTAAGTCAAGTTGTCGAATCTGTATTACATTCGCAAAGGTAATAAACGGGAGTGAAAGTAAAATAGTCCTTTGTTCGCTTGGTGGAGAAAGATGTTGATCGGATTTGTCTCGTATTGTATAGACTAGACCGTTTTTTTAAAAAAAAGATTGGAATATGAGACGGATGACGACTGGCGACGACAATGGCGATTTTCATTTCCTATTGTGCATGTTACGATGTTATGAGACACTTAGTTGCCTTTCCCCAGTACGAAACATTTTTATATCCCGGGTTTTATATTTCTGGGGTCGGGGTTTTCATTTTCAAAAATGATCATAAGGAAACATCGGGTAAAGTTTGCAAGTCTCAATATAACGTAACGTAAACACACAAAAAGTTTTCTTTTTCATACGGTATTTACATCCAAAAGTGAAGTGTCGTATGAGCCAATCTCCTTTCGTTTTGCATGACATTTCCTTTCCCAATGTAATGCTTTATGTAAAGGAAAACGCTGTGTTTGAGTGAGAGAGAAAGATGCAGTTTGAGTGGAACGTTCCTGGAAGTTTATATTCGTCCCAAGGGTCCCATTAACTCACCTCTCGTTCCCTTATTCATCTCTTTCTGTGCACGCGTGGAAGGTGCCTTATGTTCTCTCATTTTCTCATCTCGGTTCCAAGGGCGTTTTTCCTTGAGTCGTAAAAATAATAAGATTTTCCTTTCTTTCTTTTCCCGTCCATTGTCACAATGGGATAACAAATTCAGAGTGAAAAACGAGACTCGTGCGTCTCTTGACTCTAAATGGCTAATTGAGTGATAAAACATCACAATTGTTACTCCAAAGATTATTTTCTCAATTACACGAGACGGGGTAACTATTACATTCGTTTTTTTGGTTTTCATTCGTGTGAACATGGGAATTTTGAGAAGTGTATGTGTAGTGTATGGAAAACCTGGATTTTCTCAGTGCTGGACTTTACGCCTCGTGTTCCAGGAGAAATGAATTAAGGTAACTCAATAATGACATCGTTCGGAAATCGTTTTGCACTTCGTCAGATCCGTTTCGTGAAGGTAATGAAGTGTACTCAAGACGGATCTTAGGTTTTCTCCCCTCAAGGGGGGCTAAAGTAACCAATTTAGAGCTTGAATGCTTCCAACTCGTTGCTACTCCAACTTGACGACTTTCTCCTGTAGTTTTTGAGATGTGGAGTACGTTATAAAGTCTTCAAGAAACTGTTATTTTCGTATTAAGGGCTTTTTGAAGTAGATATGAAAAGTCCGGAGGCGAGTTTGTCAATCTATCCGTTTTCGTTCAGAAAGCAATATTCTTCTGGCTAAATCGGGAGCGGAAGCAGACATTTGCTATAATTCCTTTAACTCGCTCAATCAAGAGAAAATCCGCCTGAAGTCATGTTGGAAAAACTCCTCACACTGCATGGAAAGATATCAAATCAAACTCAATTTATTTTGGAAGAACAATCTGGAATAATGCCTTGAGAAAACAGTGGAACTGGATAAAAAAATATCAAGTTTAATTCCAAAATCTGAATCTGGGATTTTCAGCTGGTGGACAACTTTTGAATCCAGTAACTTTCCAGTACTCAGTTAGCGTTACTTAAATCGTTTGTACAGTTGACGTCGCTGGAGAAAGTGACACAAGGGTTCGGAAATCTTTAGACTTTTAAAAAAAAACCTGATTCAGTGTAACACGCGCACACACAGGGAAAATACAGTTCGATTCCTACTGTAAAGGAGACAACTTTGAGAGAAAACCTTTGGACTGGTTCTCAATTTGATCCAAGGTATTCATGCATGCAAGGAGAGAAAGCAACGGACCCGAAAGAAAAGATCGGATATTTTTCCATGTTGAAGAAAAGCCTTAGGAATAAAGTCTTGCTCGACTCGATCAATCCGGGTTTGTAACTCAATTTGGTTTTCGTCTTTCCGAGTCCTCTTCTCCTTTTCCCACTCTTTTTTTTTCTGGTGTTACAGTTCCAGAACAAGGTTTCCCAGCTCACTTCCTTGCGTATTGCGACTTCCTTGAACTCCCATGTGCTCTTACAAACTTTTAAGGGAGAAGATTTCTCTCTCTTTCCTTGTTCAAGCACTATCTCCTTCTATTACAACTGCTCAAGTGTATAACTCACCGTAATAAGAGAAATCACAAGCGAAAAGTACACTTTTACACTCTTGGAGCGTTTTGGACAATTCTCTTTTATATCATTTTATATCAACTCTCGCACTGTATCTTTTCCTCTGTCTTTATTACAATAAGAACAATTGTTATATCATAAGTTTCTATCTCTAAGAATAAAGTGAGACTTTGGAGCTTCGTCGTGTTCTTTCTTTCCTTTCCTGGTGAATTTTCGGTTGACCATTCCCGTTTCCAGTATACGAGAGGTGAGGAAAAAAGCATTGAAAACCGTCCAAGAAAGTTTTTTTCAAGTACCACTGCGGGCCCGGTGGTTCCAACCGGTTTTCACCCTCATTTTAACGTTACCACTCTTGAACAAATGGGTGCAACCAAGCTTACACAAGGAAACGGAGTATAAGGAATAAATGATGATAGGGGCGTTGTATCAAACGTATAAAATGATAAAAGAGGAGGTGAGAGCTACGTTCAATGAATGCCGTTGCGTAGCATTTCTCCATGCAAGCGTGTAAAGTGTCCGGGAAAGAGTCGTGCACAGTTGGGAACGAAATCTTCGTCGATGTCGCTATTGCTCTCCAACTGAAGATCAGTCGAAGGTATACATACAAAAAAATGGGTAAAAAAGGAAATTCCGGAGATGAATCTCCGAGAAAAAAAATTGTAGAGTATTTTCCAGATCTTGTGTCTGCTTCCGGTTTTCCAGTACGATTCCAAGATGACGTTCCCCGTTCCCCACATAAACCACAAAGATTGTGATTTTGATAAAAACGGCAGTAATCAAAAGTAACAGAAACATGATGTAATGCCCTTGTATAATGCGCTGGAACGTACCGTATTTGGTTTTGAACATCACTGGAACTGAATAAAAGAAGTTTTGTCCTTGTGCATTTGAAAGCACTTTGTTTCCCATCTGGAAATGTCACTTACACTTACATTTTGAGGGGATTTTGAAGGTGAAAAGAGCACACGTACATTGAAAATGGCGATGAAGTGTCATGGAATAAATATGAAGTGGATTATTTCATGTCAAGTGCACCATTCCATTTCCTCTTTCATCCCATTCTGTTTCCCCGTTTTCCGTGTTTTCCCTTGAACCGACAACAACGCAAGCTGCAACTCAAAACCTGCCTTGTCAAGCACGCACGAGTCTTTATTTATGCACGCTCTCTGGTTTCAAAACCTCTGTTACTTCCTCACTTCCCGTGTCATTTTATTTCCTGTTCAGTATGATGAAAATGCAGTATTTTAGGATCATTATTAGTCATTATTGCATTCGAACTTCAAAAGAGTTGATTTCATGAACTAGAATAGAACCTTAGTTTCTAAAGAATAAAAATGTAAGAAACATGAATTTTTGAAACGACTTCGAAAACCAAGATTTTTGATTTTTGACAGTATGCGCCATTAGCAATCCATGAACATAACTGATTTTGAGTTG
>JABASF010002294.1:0-15537 GCA_019776145.1 Harlomillsia oculata
TCCTTCATGTGAGTGCTTAAGTGACTCAGATCATCACATTACCATTAGTCATTTTGTAATTTAATGATTTAATCACTCTTTGTTTTTACTCATTCATATGTTAGCCATTGGATCCGGATCGGTATAAATGTTTTCTTCTATTTTCTCGTTTATGTTTAGTAAATGAAACTACTCTAAGTCTCTAAGTACGACTTTAGTTTGTAAAGAACGTTTCATAGTTTGAATTTCATTATTGTTATTTTACGAACGTATTTGTTGTGTGCCTTTCTTTATTATTCTTGAACACATTCTAAATATTACATATTTTTCCTGTTAAGTTATAGTTTTATCTGTTGACGGTTGATAACGCGTATCCGGATCCGTGCTTGTCATTTCAGAGGAAAGTGTTTTTTATGGTTACATCCTTATCTAACTTATCTTTGTTGAACTAGAACTATATAAAAGTCGATAAATTGTTGTGTGTTGTAATCAGTTTTGGATGAACTGTTGTGCAGTACGTTCGATTTTGATACTTATTGAGGGGCATTTTTTGTAACTTGACACAGAAGGAAAGATGAGTCATCCACGGTCAATTCAATGGGTTCCGTCTAGCCGTGGTTATCCACCATTCGCCACTGAAGCTGGGATTGACAATGGTCAATTGGTCTATGTCGTCCGGGCACAGCATAATGGGGGTGTCGTTCCAGGAAAGCTTGTGATGGGTCATAGCAGTGCGTACATTGCTTACGGTGGTGACGAAATTCCCAAGAGTTCTTACGAGGTAATCATGACATCATGAGAGTCAGGAAAAAGTGTATCTGGAGAAAGTGGCAGTCAATAGCTTAATCAATCAAATGAGGTAAATGAATTTATAATTATTTTCTAAGGTTCTGGTCGCACCTCCAGCAACCGTAAGTTGGGTTGATGCCTCCGGATCTAGTATTCCGAACCACGCAGTTCCAGGAGGCCGGGACCCAAATGGTGAAGTTTATTACATCGGACGCGTTTATCATCAAGGAACAATCACGGTTGGCAAAGTGCATCCAAGCCATGGAAGCTGCTATGTTCCTTATGGTAATTAAAAAATTAATGGTCATGTTCCTGTCACATTGAATACGATTGTCATACTGTAGTTTAATGGATCTTTTACAATTCGCAGGAGGAAAGGAACATGCATACAAGCAGTATGAAGTGCTGGTGAGAAACGCTTTCGGTAGGGCTATTAATGCTTAAAATGGCACCGAATCAAACGAAGTATATATACAACTAATACAACACGTCCATAAAAATTGTCAACCTTTATTAACCTTGTTACTGAGATTCGCATTAATATTGGCTCATCAATGCTTAATGTATTACATGAAAAAGGTATTAAATTCTGAAAAGTAGATAATAAAAACCAGATAACAACGATTAACACATTAATGCATTCAGCATTAATGGTCATGCGATTCTCTGAATTTGAAAATCATGAAAGCATCGTACTGGAACACTAAACAATAATTTCTTCCATTGTTTTTCTTGGGAACCGAAATGAAAGACTATTGTCTTTCAATTGTCCATGGTTCTTCAGATAAAACTGTCGAGCAAGCTCGTTCCAATTAAGGCATTCAAGTGTAAAGCCTTTCAAGTTTTCTGCTAGAAGCACCTGACAGATTGGGAACGGGTTTACCATTAGGTTCCTTGAAAGTTGAAACTTCTACTGATAATTGTATTTAGCGAAATTAATGTTGAATCGCGTAATCATTACCTTTGCCAAGGATGCAAACAATTGCTGTCCCAGCCCGCATTTCCTATATTTAGGTGTCACGTACAAATCTTCGAGATGAACGAATCTTCCCAAGGTCAAATCATACGTATCGTACCAAAGAGCGTAACCAATGACTTCTTTCTTCCCTGAATCAGACGCATTTCCTATATTTAGGTGTCACGTACAAATCTTCGAGATGAACGAATCTTCCCAAGGTCAAATCATACGTATCGTACCAAAGAGCGTAACCAATGACTTCTGTCTTCCCTGAATCAGCGTTCAGGTTTTCGACAACCTTCGCTTTATAATAAGCTTGCTGTCCTTTGAAGCCATCGTTCAACAATTCTAAAGACATTAAGAAACAGACGACAATGACAATGTTGGTGAGTTTTCTTATTCGATCTGTGTAGTTCTCTACAATGTCTACAGCTAAAATTCGTTCATAAAGGTTTTGGAAATAGATTCAAGGTTTTTTAATTTTTATTACCTTTTCCAGATATTTTGACCAAATCTCCCATTTTTTCATAGACTGCTAATTCTTTGATCAAACCAGCAATGGAATCGCAGTCACTTTCGCTGGCATCACGTATTATGAATTTTGATGACAGAGGTTTAATTTCAGATTCAATCTTTTTCAAAGCATCCTCATCAAATGAGTATGTCAACCAACCTTCATCTTTTGAAAGGTTTAGTCCACCAAGGCTTCTAAAAAAGTCCATAGCAATTTCATTCGGTCCGTCTATTGTGAGCATAATTCGGCAAAAGTTTTCATCCACTCCAAACTAAGTATAACAGAACACATCAACATTTACGAAACACACTTATAAGGTCATTAATTCCTACTCAAACAAAATCAGTTTAACCTTCGCCAAACTTTCCATTAGCTTTCGACCCACACCTTGCCGTCGAAACTTTGTATCAACAAAGATAAGCTTGAGATAAATCCCCTTTGCGTGCCATGTGGAATACATGTAATAATACATGACCATGCCGATCGGTTCTTTGTGATTGTGATTGGCAACGTCAGCCAAAAGGCAGAAGAAGGCTGGATTAATTGTCCCAAATCCATCTTTTTCAATTTCTAAAGGAAAACCAACAAAAGCTAAACGGAACTGTTTAAAAACCGGATATCAGAAATAATGATATGGTCGGAAACCTTGTAATGTAGTTGGCGGTGTTAAACCATTAACTTGTGACCGTCTTTCATGATGATAATCCGATACTAACCGATGTAAAGTAACAGAATCGTGTTTATTCGCACGCCGTATAACAATTGGATTCATTATGAAAAAGAGTATAATTTTTCAAAATGAAACCAGTTCGATTTTGTAATTGTGCATAATCTGTTGGTAATCTGTAAAATAATGATCTGTGTGCTAGACTAGAGTAATGTGAATGTGATGTTTATACACAGTCTTTATATAATACATTTAGATTTAGATTCTAGGTCCAGGTTTTTGCAAATGATAGAATGATGGTTTGCTATTTTGCTAATTGATAAGCTCGGTTTTGCGGATGAATTCGCAATTCGGATTTCCGTTTAAAGGACTGATTTTTGACACGTGCAACTTTCTACATAATCAGCCGGTCTCTGAATTTGGTTTTGGATCGCAGTTTAGTTGCGCAAAGTGCATGTGTGAAGCGTCCATGCGTCTTATAAATGCTCTTTACTCATTACGTAATCCTTATTTCCAAATCCCTTATACGAAGAATGAGCCATGCAATGATGCAATATGCCTAGAGATGAGATATATGACAGATAAGCCAAGGGCAAGGGCTAACCGGCAGACAAAAATTGGTAGGAGAGAAATGTAATGTTTATTTGATGTTTATTATCAATGTATTAATGTATGAGTGAAATGTGAAATACTAGGAACTAGGAAGGAATAAACGGTAAAACGATTAATAATACATGTACAATAGGAATATTCTTCCATTGTTTCACCTTTCACCTTTTCATGCTTGCAACGCAACGAATGTACAAAAATAATGGATGCTCAAAAAATCAATGTCGTTTTACTCTTGAGAAAGCATCTGAAGTCGTTTAATATCAAAATTCAAAGTCTTGCCAGCCCTCTTTCTTAGTAAAGTTAATTCCACCAAGTTTTTCATAAAACTTTATTGCTGCTTGATTCCAATCCAGCACTTCCAACTGAATACGAGAAAACTTGCCTTCAAGGGCAATCTGCGAACATTAGTTTTATTAGCACGAATGAGCTCATGTTCATTGTAATTTATAATATTTATAACAACCTGTATTTCTAGTCAACTTACATTTGCTAAAGCAATCATAAGGTCTTTTCCAATACCTTGACCTCTAAGTTGTGATGATGTACAGATATCTTCCAGATGAATAACTTTCCCCTCCCATACAGCAAAAGCATAAAAATATAATGCATATCCAACTACTTCTCCAGTTCCCGTTTCGGCGACCAGGCAATGAAATCTCGGTGGTGAAATATCGAAGCCGTCCCTTTCCAAATCTAATTTCAGAAATCAAGTGATCATTAAGTTTAAAGGTTCATGGACTTTGAGAGTTTTTTGTTGAGCGTCAGTCTGTGTTCTTTAGCTTGGGTTGATTAATAATAATGAAATAGAAATCCATCACCAATCAAACCTGGTTCATTCTGAAATTAAACTAAGATACCTTTGGAAGTCAACAATATTGGTCTATCTTGCATATTCTGATGAGCCGCCAGTTCCTTCTTCAAAATCATTATAGCATCGCAATCCTTTCTTTCAGCTGGACGAACAGTCACTTTCACCGTGGACGCCATTAGCAATGAGGATGAGGATCGACTTTAAAAATGTGGATGTTGAAGTCAAATGAAGTTATAATTAAGCCGTACAGTCGAACTGAAGTTCATTTAAAAAAAAACAAAGTAAAAGTTTTGTAAATCGAACCTTTTTTAAAAGTATACCTAGTCGGTTGTTTAGGTGTATCTATAGATCTATACGCTCGGCTTTTGCGAACTGCTGAGATTCCGATATTCAAATGATGTACTATACACGTGCGTCTTGCGTATAACGATTAACGAGATAACGACTAGACTATATATTCCGAAATGCACCCAGAAAGGTTTAAGTGGAAGAACTCGCAATTCTGTGCGTGTTTTAATGGCTGTGCAACATTGACCTTCAACCTATTCATTGTAATCGCATTTTTCAGCGTTTGCGTGTGATTTTAATATATTATATCTGTTCTGTTCAAGTTTCTCAATTTAAATCAACATCATGCGTTCATGATTTTACAGTCAATTAGGACCTAACCTAAACTACTATTTTTAGAAAGTCTTTAAAAAAAGTAGCATAGAATAAAGTAAACTAAACCATATGCGCATTCCTTTGTTGCTTAGATGAAAGAAGATAAAGCGGGACTTCTTCATACCTGCGTGGATTTTGCATTTTTGCATGCATGCGAATTGCTGATGCGTAGAATCCTCAAACACAAACTGATAATAATGTCGTTTAGTAGGAATTAATCAGAGATTCATCGCTTTTAATGAAGATTTTTGTGAGTTACTTTTGAGGACCCGAGATTGGAACAAGATGACCAGTCAGTCAAAAATATCACCGTCTAGCTGTTTTAGTAGGTCAAGTTGTTGTAGTCATTCTGAGTCGTAGGAAGAAACAAAACGTATACCGATTGTTTTAGAGTTGTTGCATTATTTTCACTGATTTCCAGTAGCTACAACAGTAATTTCGAAACTGAATTTTAATTGAGTTGAGTGAAAGAGAAAACATGATTATACTACGACTTGTTTCCATCATTCTGTTTGCAATCCTTTTCGGGTTGTGGAATGGAAATGGAGTTTTTGGTCAAACCTCGGATTACAATGCCGATTTCACCAAAGACATTCCAAGACCAAGAGGTCGAGCTGGACTTCCAGCATTTCCTCCGAGTCCACAATTGATCCCGGTTTCTCGAGTGGCCCGTGCGGCTCGTGCAGCTCAGTACACACAAGGACAAGACACTGCAATTATCATCACGTTTTATATGGTCCCATTGTTGTTCCTCTTGTGTATCCCCATTTATTACATGTGGACGCATTGGGACAATCCATTTGGATATTACGGCGATTATCACATAACGGGCTATGATTCTTATGGAGGATACTACAAACGATCCGCACTCAAGAAGCGAACGGATCGGTTAACAAAAAAGATTCTTCCCGTGATTGATGAAGATAGTGTCAAATTCGCTAAGAAGTTGTACAAGAATTTAGTAGAAGAATAAAAGTTGCAAAAAGGTAAGCTCATTCATTACAATTTACATTAAGATCATTGTAAGTTGCGAGTTGCGACAGTTAATAATCTTAGTATACTAGTACAATGAATTGCATTTTGATATGTTATTTTAAAAACCTTTCCAGAACTTGTAACTCCAACATGTATACTGTGCTTTCTTCTGCTGGCTCAAGCTGATTGACTATACTTTAAGTTACGCATTACGGATGATAATAATTTATACCATATTTAAAGTTTTGATTTTTTAATGTAACTTCGACGCTATTAACAATATCATTTGATACAGTGTAATCATTATCAAGAATCAGAATAATTAAAAGTTTAACATTTGCGTGGTTACTTAACATTATTTGCTGTTCAAAAATTAATTTGCACAATAAAGATTATAATAGGAGAAAATTCTTGCTAATTGTATGAATTGTGAGTTGTGAGGTTGTGACTATCGTCTATACATACACAGAAAAAAGTTTGAAAAATTAGTTGAGTCTCACAGTGCCCCAATGCATCATTCATTAAATTTCATTTGCAAACGTTTGATTTGACAATTAAAAAAGCGCAGGGAAAACATTATCATTGAGTTCTTCCGCAATATTTCCCGCAGGATAGTAAAGAGAAACAAAGAAAACGCGACCATCTCTTCCAGTTGATTTACCGACCCCTAAAGATTGACTATTTTTCCACACAACTGCTGTGAAATGATTCGTCGCAAGCTCTGAAGGAGTAGTTCGAATTTTGGGATTCTCAAAATCATAGTTATCCAGTTCCTTGTACCAAATCTGAACTGCGGCAGCTCCAGTCGTGCGTCCAGTTCTGATAGCGATATTTTCTCCATACAAAGTTGAAGATGTTTGTGCTGGTTCGCCGGCTGCCAAGCGATTCGCCAGTTGCTGAGCTGTCCAACTTAGCTGTGGAAGTTTTATGAATATTATCATCATAAATCCGTGAATTAAGCGTATAGATTAAGATTACGGATAAGAGGAAGAGTCAGAAACTTACATTGGAATCCAACTGAAGCGGTTGGACTCCGTGTTTGGCTCTGAATGAATTGTGAGCCGCGAGAACTGCTTCCTGGTATTCGGCAGCGTCCACACACTTGCTCCTTCTGCGGGAGTAACGTTGACCTCTTGGACAATTTAATTCATCGGAAGCACTTTTTGAACTTGATGACGAAGATGACGCTCCTGATCCAGATGAAGATGAGGATTCGCTTTCACCATTAGAGTTTACATTATTAGAATTGCTACTAGAGGATTGAGAGCGTGTGTTGCTATTACTGAAACCTGCGTTCGAGTTGGAATTGGAACTGAATGCTTTAGAATCACGATTGTTGGATGCAGAGTTTGAGCTCGAAGATGATCCTCTTGACGCACTATTATATCCGAAAGAGTTTGCAGATGATGATTCTCTTGAACCACTACTTGATCCGAAAGAATTTGCAGATGATGATTCTCTTGACCCACTATTAGATTCGAAGGAATTTGCAGATGACGATTCTCTTGACCCACTATTAGATCCGAAGGAATTTGCAGATGACGATTCTCTTGACCCACTATTAGATCCGAAGGAATTTGCAGATGACGATTCTCTTGACCCACTATTAGATCCGAACGAATTTGAATGTGATCCTGGAGCTGAATCATAATCGTATCCACTTGAGCCTGAATAGGAAGGATAGCGATCAGAACCAGAAGACGAGGATGCGGATGATCCTCTGTTGTAATCATAGTCAGAGCCAGAGGAAGCGAATCCAGAATTTTCAGAAGCACTGTTTGATGATCCTCGAGAATACTCCCTATTCGCAATTTCTCTACTGCTGCTACTACTGGCTCCGCTGTATCCAGATTGGGATTGCCTGTTCTGATTTGCATATGCAGATTCATAGCCTGCTTGATTGTAAACAGCCTTGTTTTGATCATACGATGACGTTTGAGACCCGCCCTTATTTCGGTTGGACTCGTAATTTGTACTACTTCCTCGACCACCGCTTGCCTCTGTATTTAAATATGACGATGCACTGCCGGAAGATGCTTCTCGAGAATTTTCCTTCTCCGACACAGAAGAAGATTGCTGGTATTTACGTTGTCCTGAACTGCCATACCCGTAATCCGTCGAACTGGAACTACTTGCCCCTGTTGCTCGGTGTCCAGACGCTGCTTGGTGTGATGACCCACTCTGTCCAGTGTAAGCATTTTGTCCAAGGACCCTGTCTTGATATCCATACCCTTGGGTAGTACTGTACCCTTGATTTGAAAACTGTCCTTGGTTGGATGAACTTCCACTTTGGCCCCTTATAAAATAAGAAGTCGAAGTCGAACCTGTTCCCTGAACCGTACGACTTTGTTCCACACTTTTTTGAGTCCAACCTTGCCCCTTTGTATTCGCAACGACAGTCTTAACTTCATCTTTTCCATTGTAAGTTCCCGTTCCCATTCCATATCCTGTTTTCAATTCACAACCAAATCTATAAATGCTATTCTGACACTTTCTTCTGTCAATTTAGAATATCAAACGAACTTACTCATGTCTTTTCCAGTCGGTGCCTGTTGTCCAGGAAGATTCAGCATTAAATGACATTCGTTCGTAGCCGGATTCATGGAGTATTTGTAACCAAATCCATCCACCGTTTCCAAACTCCACATTAGATAACCAAAAATCCCTGACAAACGAACCAAAACCAAAAGTATGAAATTCATTTTCACGAAATTCTGCTTTCCTCCTCAGTCGAAACAAGTTAAGAATAGAACTAAAATCTAAAATCTTCTTGTCGTAAACCTTTTATACGCAAACTTGTTTTTGCCTCATACCCGGAAACCATGATTAGATAATGCATAATATGCAGGTAAGATTAGAAACAACAAATCAACAACTTGTAAGTTTGTAGTCGCCGGAGAATCCCTCCGGGTCCATGTAACAAAAGGCGTCCATGAGACAGATGCAAATTACTATGCAAATATGCGTATGCAAAATGTTACAAACTGCAACAAAATTCTTCCTTCGAAACATCAAAAACTATTCAATTTATTACAATCTCACGCCATGCCCATGCGCTTCAAAGCAGTTTTCTCAAGGACACATCATTCATCACTCAGAATTGCACTAGTGGTCTGTAAATGTCAAGGAATTTTAAGTTTTATAACAAAATAGCTTCCAGATATGAGCATCAAATGAACCACCCTGTTCCCGTCATTTCTTTGTCCTGTCACATGTCAAAAATTAATTATTAGTTTGACCTGGAAGACAAAATATTTCTTTTTACCCCATTGCTGTTTATTAGTGCACTTTATTATATTTGCTTCAGTTATATGATATAGATTTTGGATTTTGGGAGAACAATGGTAATGAATGCATTCATTATCATTTATTATTATACTTTTATACCCGCTAAATCGTAATCGTAAACGTAAGTTCATGAAAGAAAGAACGGCTGAAAATGGTAAAACTGGAGAAAGTAACGAAGAAATGAATAAGAAGCTAAAAAGAGCGTGTAAGTCCGACGCACTTGATTTCACACATGGACGTGAGCGGCACGCGCACACACAGTAAGACACGGCTAGAACTGTGGAAATTGACTTTTTACGAGGGCGAACGACGAAGAACGACGGCGATTCCTCGATCCTCTCAAACAGATCAGCCTTCATTTCTTTTGTGAATCTGTAGTTTCTTCCGAAGGATCTGCTTGTAGTTTCAAAATATGAATAATAATAAGACCGTCGTATAATGTGTTATCACTTTCCACAGGTGAGTTATAGTTAATTACGTTTCTACAAGTTGACAAATTGTGTAAGGCCTAGAGGGCTCTAGACCTAAGGCATTCCGTCTCCAGTCTCAGATCTCAATTAGTCTCTAATCAGTATCAGTGTTCGGTATTCGGTAGATATAGATTAGAAATTCTTTCTTGATAATCAATAATCACGGAATTATAAACTATAATATTTAATAAGTTCAAATATGTTTCAGGTGTTTTGTGATTTGTGATATATTTGGAGTTCAAGTATTTAACGGGAGGAGAATACATTGACCGAGGAGGAGGACATTCATTAATTCATTCCTTTGTTTGTTGGTAAGTTGATATGCTTATTGTTCTACATGTTAAGGTATTTTGATAGTTATAATCAAGGTCAATTTAAATTGATTTTTACAATTGTAATACGACAGAGTTTGAAGAAGATTTCGTAAAGATGTCGGGAGAAATGGATGAGGATGAGGTTACGACGGTCCCAGCAACAGTATCAGAGACAGTACAAATTAAAGATGAACCGGATAGCATGAATTCGGAGAGAAAAGTTGGCGAAGTGGTGTCAGTGACAGTCCCAACAGCAGAAACAACAGAGATTAAGGATGAGCCAATTAAAATGGATTCTGAGAAAAAGATAGACGAAGAGTTGACAATCTCAGCTCCAGCAGCAGTAGAAACGGCACTTGAGGATGTACCGATTACAATTGAGTCAGAGAAGAAGGAAGACGAAGAGGTGGCAATCCCTACTGTTGCAACAGTAGAAACGACACCTAAGGAGGAAACGATTACAATGGATTCCGAGAATAAGGAAGACGGAGAGGGGAAAGTCTCAGCGTCAGCAATAGAAGAAATAATACAAATTAAGGATGAACCGAATAAAATTGATTCAGAGAAGAAAGATGACCAAGAGGGGACGGTCCCATCATCAGAAACAGCAGAAACAGTTGAAATTAACGATGAGGCACGTACAAGTGCAGAACTCCCGGTAACGAAAGATTTGGCGTTATTGGTTAAGAACATATCTGATAATTCAAACAGTTGAAATGAACGATGAGGCACGTACAAGTGCAGAACTCCCGGTAACGAAAGATTTGGCGTTATTGGTTAAGAACATATCTGATAATTCTCCGTACCGGGGATGTATTTTGCAAAGCGAATCTGGGGAAGATGATGGTAATGCTTCTGAAGGAGAAACAGACGGATGTGGAGGTCTATCAGCAGTATTTCAATTGCGAGATGACGAGGACATCAAAACTGTTAGTCCAGAAACATTGTACAATCTCGCAATGGCAATTAAACACAACACCGAGGAGAAAGACAGTAACAAAATGATTGAGTATCTTAAAGAAGCTGCTTCCCGTAAACCCTTTTTGACAAACGGTAAACCAAACCGTGGGGTTGTGAAAGCACAAAATACATTGGGACTATTGTACTCTCAAGGAATTGATGTGATTTCAGATACTCAGCAAGGTTTCATGTGGTTTAACCGGTGTGCTGGGAACGGGTCACGAACGGCTGCCAATAATTTAGCGTATTGCTATCTGAATGGAATTGGAACTAGGAAATGTTTTACACGAGCCGAGCAGTACTTTCGGTTTGCCGGTGATCGTGGTTTGGTAACTGCAATGAATTCCTTGGCACATTTTTATTTAGTCCGTAGTGACCCACATCAAGCAAAAATGTGGTTTGATCGAGCTGTGGAAACGGGAGAAACGGTTGATTTTGAAGAATTTGAAAGATTTGATCGTGCTTTAGAGAAAATGAAATATAATATTGACACTAGTGAAGTGGCAGCTTGGGAAAGTCATCACAACATGCCGTATAAGTTCTTGTCGTTTGATGAGAGGAGAGCTCGGATGGAAAAATACGTATATCCTGATGGCAGATCAAAGCATTCTAATCAGAATTCATTGGACTCTAAACCAAATGGCCATTCCCGCGATAATCATCATAAATGTTTGGAACATCTTCCACATTTACTCGAAAGAGCCCAACAAGGGTCGAAGTATGCTGGACGAGTTATAGACGCGGTTAATCATTTTGAAAATGCAATGAAATTGTTGTTGCAAGTTGCATTCATTGGGACCAATTGTAAAGATGTTGATGAAGAAATTATTCATGAGTTAGCTGAGTGCTTTCGTCTGGAAAATGCAGTTGCATATTGGAGTGATCAAGTGAAGCTTGCTGCACGCACAGTCATTGACAGAGTCATTGCATCGTTACCGAAGAACACGTCTTCAACCTTTGATAAAGAAGCACGAATTTGTTTTGCAAACTTGAACTGGGAAGATCTTGGGTCGAATCTAAAGTTTTTAGAAGACTGCATTCGAAGATATCCGAATGAGCTATTTTTTCATACTTCACGTTCTTGTGGACTTCAGGCAAAGGATGATGCTGCCGAAACTGGTTTAAGAGAAGTATCCCGTGCATTGGAAATTTTCCCGAATGCGCCACAGCTTCTATTTTTGAAAGCTTGTTTCATAAAGAATTTACGGAACTTTTGGCCACTTGAAAAAATTGCAGCATTTCAGGAATATTTGAAAGTTGCTGATTCAGGTTAGTCTAGAATACATACACTTTTTGTAATTGCACTTCTAACAAACTAATAATAATTAATATGTTTCAATTCATAAGCTAATCGGTTGTGGTTGTGTCTACTTATAGATCTGCGAAGTGTACCATTAACACACTACTACATCGCCCACCAATATTATCTAATGGCTGAATCTCCAAAAACGAAGCTGAGCAAAGCTCATAGAAATATGACCCGTGAACAAAAGAAAGAATATCTGGATTTGGCATGCGAATTTGTTAGCAGAGGTTATGCAACGGAAACATGTCAGCTACCTTGTTTCCTACCGTATTATTCTGGGGATAAGGATAGCATTGAAAAACTGTTGGGGATGACAAACCCGAATCCATGTTCAGACAGAGATGAGGTCATAATAGATCCACATATTCTTCATTTGCTGGATCCAAGTCGTGAAGAAATCATAAAAAATCATCGAAAATATGCATTCGAGCTTAGGGAAAACAAATCCACAAAGATTGTACTGGAGCAATCAGGTTTTTCTGAAGAGCCAAGAACGGCTTTGGAACTGCTGACAATGAAACCGATTTATATCCGCGAATTGCATCCATGTAAAGAAATGGAGTACAATGGCTTTGCTCTCAACGTAACAGTTATAGAAGATCCTATATTTACTGAAAATACCATTTACAGCGTAGTCCAGGACGATTTTGGAGACGTTCGAAGAGCTATGTTCAAGAATATAACAGAAGAAGATTTTCAAGGAAGCTTGGTATTTGGAGGAAAGTTTACGATTTTGTGCCCAAGCACAAAAAAGATTTTGGAAACTAAATTTGCTGTAACTGCTGTTTACATTGAGGATCCGAGATCACTTTTGTTGCAAGGGAAGAAACTTAGATGGTCCAATCCGTGCCGATATTGTGGAAATGAAAATGCCATACATTCCTGTGCCAGGTGCAAAGAAACAAAGTATTGTTCAAAAGAATGTCAGCGAGAAGACTGGAAACGAATGAAACATAAATTGATCTGCATTAATCGTGATAGTACGACAGCCTAACAGGAGAAAGCAGTTGAAACATATGACTAAGTGAGTAAACAATTAAGTATAAACTGTCAACGTATTCAGTATAAAATTCATTTGCGTTACTTTTTGTAGGTCACTTTGGTGTTTGTTTGGTATAGTCTTTTCAGAATACAAATTCAATTGGTTTGATCACAGCTTAGCTTTGTTGCTTTCTAATATAACGACTGGTATTTTTGATCTATGGTTTCACCGATTCTTCCGTAAATGTATTACACCTGAGTAACTTTATATGCAGAAGCCGATACTTATAGTAGTTAGTATAGTAACTTGACTTATGCAATTTCTGTTGTACCTCTTTGGATTCTGGTTATATATGGGGTTATATGCAGTACTGTACTCTGTACTCCTAGTCTGATTCACAGTCGTTTTAATTACACTGTACAGTACAGAGCAGAGTACAACCTGTACAGCACACCTCTTATATTGCGCTAAGTAAAGTAATTACATTAAATGGACTGTCTAAAAACGTATTGTGATGAAAACTGAAGTATAAAACGACGGTTAAGTAATATATACTATTCTGAAATTGATATTTATAACTGATGACATAAACATTCCTAGTGAATATTTTCCCCATTAGTTTGTATTGATGGGATTATTCTCAAAAACCACTTTACAGGGTCACTGTGATCAAAGTGAAAGTCTCATGGTATTAAATACGTAGAAAGCCCTGTTGAAGTGGTTTTGCAAAATGCAAAAGTGGAGGTGGAGATAATGTAAAATCATTAAAAAGCGGCGGAACTATCAATAGTGAAAGTGATATAAGAGTTACATATAGTTGCAACCGAAAACGTTCCGGTGAGTACCAAACTCGTTACTTCAAATCAACATCTCATTTGCTTGTGTTCACTTTAAGTTATGATATGAGGTTATGACTTATGATGACTTATGAGAGCTATGACTTATGAATTGAAAGATTCAATGGTGTTGTCTATATTGTCTTACACTAGTATATGGCGTTAAGATTGTACTGATTCTACTGATTACAAATGGCGTATGCTATTATATATATCGATCAGAACACCTTAATAACGTTGGTGACGTTTGTTCCTTTATTGTCAGTTGTAAGTTAAGTATAATTTGTGTCTCAAAGTCATGGACATTTTCTTGTTTTCATAGTCAAGTTTGACCTTTTCAATAATCATTGTGCTATAAAATGTACTTTACAACTGTAGTGAAAATCATTAGCATTACAATAATTACAAACAAAAATAAACTGTTGCTGTAAAATGTAAATTAGAACGGGGAGTAAGTGGGAACTGGTGATATATGGATTACTAAGTTTACAAAAGGAATGGAATGATAGCTTTTCTTGAAGAGGGATAAGATTTTCCGAAAGTGGATTTGTACCATTGATGATGTTGCCAGGCTCGCATACCAAGAAACGAAGTGGAAAATATAGCGAAGACCGTCTAGGAAGGAAACATTAGTTATCAAATTAACGTTGCTTCGTTATTAGAATGATTTGCATTCAGGCTGTTATATCTATATCTCATAAACTTATTCATTTACCATCGGATAAGAAAAGCCGGTCAACTTCGCAATGCACCACCACTCGATAACCTCTCCCAAATAGTTGGCTCCAGAAATATACTCAAATAGAAACCCACGAGGAATTTGGTATTCATTTCCAGCACCTTTACCAGTCTTTGACTTTTTCAAGGACATAAGAACGCCATCGTGGTGAAAGTTGATCCACATTCCGCATAGGAAACCGATGAGAGCTATTATGCATAATAATAATAAAAGTTTTATTTTTCATTGTTTTGCTATAATTGATATACTGCCAATATAAAGAGTGCATTACCTAACATATCAATCGTATCGAATTCAGCATAGGATTCAGCGACGTTTCCCAAGTACAAGCTCTGGAGAAAGCCATTGAAGGAAGTAAACAGGAATGCCATGATCATGACCAGAACCGGTACAGGTTTGGCAGCAGTTGTCATTCGCAAAGGATAAACGAAGCTCCTATAATCAATCAAATTAATTTTATGATTGCAATTTGCAATGCAACTATATGCTAATCAAACGAAATGGAATCTATAATCGCATTAGAAGTTGAACCTTTGAAAATAGTGCAACATAAAAAACGCAAGTGGTACAAAATTGTTGAGATGTAGTTTGTCCATTGGAGTGTAATTCCATATTATAATAGGGACGATGAATGCTGGACTTTCTTGAACCTATAAAACGGAAGCTGCATAATT
>JABASF010002295.1:0-15537 GCA_019776145.1 Harlomillsia oculata
AGGACGACACACTTGCAGTTTCCGAAAACGAATTGCAAACTCAAACATCTAAAGAAGGATTGAGACGAGAACAAGAAGGTGAAGCAGGCAACTTTGGCTTTTCTAATGACCAGGACAATGTTAGGTTGGATGTCGAGCATCCAGAAGATGATTTGCTGATGAATGCACATGAAATAGAAATCGGAGTCAAAGAAGCCACATCTCCTACTGAAGATAAAGGGAAAATATCGGATGAAGATGTCAAACGGAGTTCTACGGAGAAACTGGTTCAATGCATTGATGACGTTCGAATGACTCCTTATCGCTATCTCCTCAGGACCAATTTATTAGCGGAAGTGAGAAGTGTTATTTCCATTTTAGCAGCTAACCGTCCGCGAATGCCGCTTATGAGCGAAGCAAAATGCGCTGCACTTTTCATGGGCTATTATTTCAAATGTACGTTCATGAATTGTGCCACCCTTTCCTTAAAATTATTGTTACGTTACATAGTTACATTCCTAATACTGTTTATTTAATAAGGAATTACTAAGGATTTTTATGATAGCATGCAGGATAGTAGTTTATTTAAATTAATTAGGTAAAAATTGCCAAAACCTAACAGTTTGAGGACGTACAACTCTTCCTTTTATCCTATTCGTCGTTGTTATATTTAAAGTTTTCCAAAAATTTAAATTATCAATAAACGGTTCTTTGATCATTTCTTGCGATTTATCTAACTTCAAACGGTTGAATGCATCCTTGTCGTCCACGTATGGGTTCACAGGGTCCCAAATTGGGCTTCCGCTTGGCAAATCAGGTTCACTGCACACATCAAGGTTAGAGCATGTCATTATTGTCATTTGTGTAAAATTATTATTTAGTTATTAAACAAAGTTGGATTAGGTTTATTGATACTTACCCATAGCGTGCAAAAGATACCCATGCATAAACCATGGCCCTTGAGAATTCATAATCTTTGTCGCCTTTTCCAATCAACTTGGAAAAGTAGGGAATATTGAAGAGTAAGTACAGCTCATCGCCATGAGCGGATCCTTAAGTGAATACCAAAACATTAACATTAAAAACACCCGAAACGCGTTCTATTATCTATTGTTTGATATTAATTTTGATTATTACCAAGTTCCTTGCGCCCTTTTTTGATATGGCGACTAAGACTTGCACTCAACCACTGCAAAGCTGCTCGAACGGTGTACCCCAATTCATCGTCAGGTAGCACCAACTTGGGACTGTTGGTTAAAGTGTTGGCCAAATTGTATTCCCCCTTGTAGTTAAAGTAATAGCTGTAAACTGGGGCGAATTGAGAATGAAGTAAAGCCGCGTCACGACTGTCTTCGAAGAAACCCCGATCTGTGAACAGTCTTGACGTAGGTTCCACAGTGTCTTTACTGATTCTGGAATCACCTAAATAATGATCGTGAATCCTTCGAGAAATCTCGTCCTTTTGAGGATGTTCTGCATAGTCAAATATAATTGGAGCATGTTGGTTCCAGTCTGAGTTGAGCATAAGGCGTAACTTTTCTTCTCTTAGGATAACTGAAAATTGGTATCAATTAATCATTTTTTCACTATTGCATGGATTACTTAATTTTAATAAGAATAGATGCTTTTGAATCTTAAGTCATGAGATGAGACGCACTGATGACATACGGCAATCCTTCTTCAGAATTGACTCCACTAAGCCAGGGAACAGGGTTGATAGGACCTCTGGCAGCACTGAGAATGTTTCTGGGATGCTCCGCAAGAAATGTGGATGAATCATTTACAGATTCAATTGTGGGACCGTACAGAGTCAGGTAATCATCCAAAGAGTATATCTAAATCAGAACAGGTTTAAAATGTATGAAAAACAAAAAAAGAATTAAGATAAGATTAATGTTGATTAATGCGTATGTCATCTCCGTACATGTCTTTTGACTTGAGACACAGCCAATTCCATAGCATTCACAGATTTGAGACATTGAACCATCTGCTTGGTATCGGTCAAAGGACAGTTGAACTGTTGGCCCAATCGTCTGCTTTGGTCTTTCGGATTATGAACCAATGCCCAAGGACTGAGCGCAGTACCACTTTGAGAAATGGCACGGGAAAACAAACCTCTCGACATTGGACTCAAAATGTGAAAGTGCACCGAAGCACCACCCGCACTTTCACCTGCCAAAGTGATTCGAGAAGGGTCACCTCCGAAATACTTGATATTTTCGTAGATCCATCGTAAAGCCATGTTTTGATCCTTGAGACCCATGTTTCCGCGGACCACTCCGTCACCCGTGTTAAGAAATCCAAACGGTCCTAATCTGTAATTTAATGTGACGAGCACGCAGGTTTCGTCCATGAAATATTTTGCACCGTACGGATCCGCAGAACCACTCATGAAAAGGCCCCCGTGAATAAAAACCAAGACGGGGACAAGGTACGCTTTCCATACTTCATCTTTCTTCAAGGACTAAAAATAAAATTATTTGTGCCGTTATAACCTCTTTTCAACTTTTTGTAAAAGGGTTTACCGTTTACTTAATGTGAAACTTTAAAAGTTGTAAATGAAATTTTTCCTTCATGGGATTCAATATTCATGTAAATGGTAAATGCTCACAATTGGGGTAAAAATATTAAGGTACAAGCAATCTTCATCTCCTTGAAGTTCCGAAGTGATTAAATCGTGTTGAATGCACCTGGCCCCGTGCTTCGTTGCGTCCCGCATCCCACTCCACTTTTCGGGAGGCATTGGTCGCTACAAAATTAGCCCAATTTTTGTATGTTCAAGTTTAGGTATTTCTTTATATATTTATTTTTGATTTGCTAAATAAAAATGAAAAATGACAACCAGGAAATTGTAATTACTTCAAATCGGAGTTCCCCAACGGGGGGCTTGGCGTAGGGAACTCCTAAGAATTCATAATAAGGTAGCCCACTTCTGGAACTTTGGGTCGAGCCTTTGAGGGCCCCAAAAGTAGTCTCAATGGTGACGGTTCGACTCGTGTCATGAGGAATGTCACCGAACAACCCGAACAGATAGATTAACGAGCTCAGGACCAATGCTACTGGACTCAAAGGGTTGATCGGAGGCATGGCTCCTGCTCTCGAAGCAATTTTAGATTATATTCGTCTTATTCAACACGACGTTTGCAGTTTCGAAAATTACACATATAATTTCGACTTGAGTTGTTTGAATAGTAATAGGTAATAGTAATGGTAATAGTAATACGTACAATCATTACTTCATTACTTAATAATAATAAACAACATGCTGGTACTAGTAGTCACATTTTGTTTAAACAAAGCAAAAGCACAACAGCACGAAAAATCCAGGTTCAAAAAATAATCTTCTTATGTTCTCATTTAATGTTGTCTCCAAATAAATAATCATTTATCAAATTAACTGCTATATTTACCTTGAAATAATCAAATGTCTATTGATAACAACAATAGTAACACAAAAAGGAATATACGTCACCGATTGACCGATTCAAAACAGGGAAACAAAGGAGAACTGAACTTGAGTCGCAGTCTCACATTGCCCATGACGAAAAATTTTCACACCTCCACCACCAAGTGAAGGAGACACTTTCAAACTGGTATTGTTCAATGTACAACGTTGCGATTTCAAATCATCTTTATCTTAATCTGGAGCAAATTTCCCAACAAGTGAACTCTGGACAAGTTTTTTCCACACACACAATTCTTCTTCCTACACTTTTGCATGAGACAGTGTTACTGAGTATTAGGTCTTTTGCTAATTTTCCAAGCATTATAATTGCCACGTCAGTCAAAAAGGGAACGTTGACTCAAGGCTACAATACAAGCTACACATTATAAAATTATATACAGTGTATTTAGAACATTTGCTTTGTGTTTCACCTTTGGCATTTTTAAGTCGGTCTCATCTTTTTACGTGTTTCGCATTGTTTTACACGCTTAAACACAAGTTAGCAATCGTATAAGAAAGGAAAAAAGGGCATTATTATTATTACATTAGTCATTTAAGCCTGCGCTACTGGCGCTTACGCTACAAGTTTTAAGGTGCATTTCAGGGGCATTCGACTCATTACAGCAACAATCAAATTCCCACGCTCTCGCGGCGTCTTATCTCTTTCCAATTACAATGCCTAAACGGCCTAAGCCCTTTGCCCTTGCGACGGGCCATTTCAAGCGTCAGTAAAACATTCTTTGTAGCTTCAGTCTTACATGAAATGTTGATTCCTTACTACTGTAAAGCGTTGCTTGCATTTCACGAAATTCCTTCGACATTACAAGTTACAACCATTACAAGCATTACAACATCATCATCACAGCAGCACTACAGGAGTAATGTTAAATGCAACCTTAACCTTCGTCCTTTAAGAGGTTTCATGTTCAGTTTCATACTACACCCTAGGGCTATTATACAGCAATTAATTAGATTTGATAATTGGATACAAGCACCAATACAAAACAATCAAAAGAGAATCCCAGCCTCAAAAATTGACATGTCCAGCCAAATGTTATTAGCACACAGAACATGACATTCTGCTCGGCCTCTTTTCCCGTTCACCAAGAACTCAAAAGGTCAGAAAGGTTGGAAGGGTGATGTTTAGTAAACTTTCCTGTTTCCGGATTATGTTTTACATTGTTGCATGGCTGTTAAAGCTTCCGGGTCCCTCCAAATCAATTAAGTGAGTTGAACTGGAGCCATTTAATTTATCGACTAGCATTCGCAATGTTCACAAGTGTCCAAGGTAGATACAAGAATTCCTGACAACACATCGTTAGTCAAGAAATGCCAAGAATGAAGAACTGCTGCAACTTTACGTTGTCGTGTGCTAATCTGTCCATTAATCAAACTTGGAAAGATGGCAAAATGTGATAAATCAAATGAAGCAAATATAGCACAATAAAATGCAAATGCACATTATTCTTCACAGTGAAACTGTTTTTTTTATTCTTCAGTAGCTCTTACAGTTTTTACGTATTTACTTCTTTATTCGGCGTTTTTGCATGTTATATCTTCTAGGAGTTCAACATAATATAGTTCTAATTTTTCATAATTTCAGCTCATAATGCTTATAATTTTTCAACATTTCATCTCTCTCTTTCTCTTGATATATCTTTATATCTAAATATGATAGAATTTTCGAATATTATTTTTTCCCATTTCTTTTCGATGTATAATTTGATAATTTGTAATATAATTTTTACTTGCGCTGACATTAGAATTCCTAGAAGAAACGCAACGTTTTATTTTATTAGTTTGTATCCTTTTTTGCGATTTTGGTACTTGTTTTGCGTTACGGAATATCACTGAACCATCAAGTAACGAGTATAGATTTACGCTTACAAGCATAACTATTATCAACTAGTCACAATGGAATTTTGGGATATTGTACTTTTGATTACGTCATGTCAAAACTGTAATATAATATTTTAGGTTCACTTTCACCTTTCACCTTTCTTCATTATTTCATTAATGATAATCATAAGGCTTGGAATTGCCGACAGAAGCGTACATAGTTTGCCTTCGTTTTTTGTTAATATATTACTAGTAACAGTTTATATGTATCAATTATCAATATAACCAAACGATGATTCACAACCATTTACGTATAATGAATTAAACCCTTTAATTTACGGAATGACTCGAATGGCACAATATAACGAAAACAAGACATATACAAGCTTACAACGATCATCTTCGTTTGCCATAATCTTTGGTCGAAAATCACCATTTCTATAAATGCTAGTAGTTTAGTTTTTTAATAATGTTACTTACAAATAAATGATAGCTACCATTGTAGTTGCGACAATGTTTGTAATAAATTAGAATAGCAATTGTATTTACAAGAACACGACTGCACGAAAGCAAACTTAAAAACAACCCTAAGTCACAAAATTAATAGTAGCAATAAGCAATAAACCTGTGATTACTGAACGACTGAACATAACTTAAGAAGTAAAGTGTACTAAAGAATTCTTTAATTAAGAGATCAAAAGTAGCAGTTAAGTGTTTTAATATAGTTAAAGATACGAACACCACAGAAAAGATAAAAGTAGTTAAGCTTTACAAAAATGCAAGTTTAAAAGTCTAGCTATTTCAAACCAGGTTGCAGATGCCGAGCAGAGTGCAGAGTACACATGACAAATCACACGAAACCCGAAGTTGCATTAAGGCAAAAATGTCTTCGAATATCTTAATTTTTAAATCACAATTAGAGTGAAGCAGGTGCACCAACGTTTTAATGATTTCTTAATTGCAATAATGGTTTCTAGAATTATTAATTAAATGTATAGTAATGTAAGTAGCACCATGAATTATCAATAGGCTTTCTCGAGCTAATTATAATTACACACTGGAAAGTTTAATAACCACACTACATGCGTTTGACCATCTTTGAAATTCCGAATGTTTCGGGAATGCTTAGGTCTTCCAGGCGAATTGACGAAGGATTGAATGGGAAACGAACTGCGAACGCAAACTTAGCATCCATGAGCAGTGGAGGCGGTGTATTACCTGCAGCCAAAAGTTCCTTTTGTCTTTGTTCCAGCAATCGATTTTGTACTCGTTCAATGAAACCTTTGGAGACCTTCTGTTCGAAACCATCTTTCGACTGGAACAGATTCAGAAGCTTGACCACCTAAAATAGATGATAGATGATAATTAATAAACGTTTGCATTTAATTTCGTTAAAAAAGGTCGCTGAGATGCTGGAAAGTTTACAAACCTGAGGAACCGATAACTTTTCGCAAATTTCACAGATGGATTCAACATCCGAATCAGTCTTTCTTGCTTGTAATAGCTGACTTGCTTGAATGACAGGGAGCAATGTAGTTGAAATGGTCTCAAACTTTTTCCCACGCGCCCATTCCTCCAAAGATGAAACATTGAAACGAATCTCAACACCTTTCTCCCAATGACAAAGTTCTCTTCGTAGCAGTAAATTATTCATTGCTCCAGCACAGATATAGTAGAACAGTTGTTTGAACACTTGCATGATAACTTCAGGATCCATGCCAAAAGACGCGAGAAGATTGTAATGTGAATCTAATTGTCGAAGTAAACCGTCCAACGGTTTACCAGACTCGGAAGACACACTTTGACTTCTTGAACGTGGTCCCGACATTCCCATTCCAGTTTCGATTCCCTTATTTTCTAGAATGGCCGGCACAATCATTGCCTGGATTTGATCTTCAAGTATTTTAATTACCATCTAAAAGAAATATAATAAATAACCCAATTATATAACGTTTACTGTATATGTTAGGTTTAATTGATTGTTTTTTCGAGAGCTTACCGTATAAATCCATACGGCATGATCACTCAAAACCTGTCGGTATTCACTGAGGTCAAAGTTTTTCAGTGCTTGCTCATTCTGTTTTTGAGTGTTTTCTTGCTGGAATCCCGCATCTCCACTATATTGTTTGAGCGAATGGAGCAACCTTAAGATATTGCAGAGCCAAAGCACAGTAATATCCAGTTGCGTTCCCTTTCGTTTCATGAGTTTCTTCATTGAGCCGATACCAGTTGTAAGTAAAGACCGCACTCGCTCATCATCGTTCCTGTAGTCAGTGTAACGGATAAGCATGAACCAAATATAGGCCGGAAGTCCGGGTATGCAAGTTTGAGCTATAGATGGCTGCAATTCTACGATAAGGGCTTTCAAAATTTGTTGTTCATCCTTCGCCTGGTATTCAAGCATGCCCAGGTATTCACGATCTTTCTTTCTGGAAACCTGTACTTGCAATCCTGGTGTAACTTGAGAGACGTCTATATCTGATTCTTGTGGCTGACCTTTCAATTGTTTCTTGTACAATCTAACATCTGCAAGTAGTTTTTCGTTTTGTTCTCTCAAATCTGCATTTTCTCCTGTCAATCGTGTAACTTGATTTTTTATGTGGGCGTCCACTGCTTGAGAACTATTCAGATTCTTATTAAGTAAAGTTTGTTGCTGCTCTGTTTCTTTTGTTAGCGTTTGAACCTCCTTTGTAAGTCGATTAAGTCGATTTGATTTTTGCAGAAGTTCAACCTCTAAAGCTTGAATCATCTGCTTTTGGGTGCTTAAAATTAAACTCATTTCATTTTCATCATCACTAGTCATCACTGGAACAGCTGCACCGGATAAAATCGTTCTCAGTTGAATAGATTCTTCGCGCTTGCGACTCAACTCTTCTTGTGCGTTGTTGATTTGTCTTAAAAATTCTTCTTTCGCAGCGGCTTCCACACCTTCATCTTCTAATCATTTTAAACCAATTTTTTATAGAATCATGTTTAAATATTAACGAAATAGAATAATCAAATATCAAATCTACAACAAAAACTTACGTTCTAACGCTATTGCCTGCCTCAACCTGCAGACATCATCACGAAGCTTAGAATTTTCCATTTCTAATTCTTGTAAACGAATGAGGTCCTGCGCTCGCCGGGTTTCGTTGAGTGGTGTGGACTCATTGTCTTCAAAAACTCGTTCCAATCGATGTCTTTCCGCATCCGAATCTCGCAATTTTTGTTGTAGAGTAAGTACCAAACCGACATCCAGTGAATTGTTATTCTGTAAAGAGGAATCGCTACTCTGTGACGAAAAGACACCAGATGACTGATTCAGATCTTCTGAATCCTGACGCTGATGAAGCGCACGTCTGGGGAGGGGCACAGGATTGCGATGAGGGCTTCCTTGCTGCTGATTCTGTAATTCAGAATATTTAATTGAAACAGGAACACAGTAATAAGCACGTTTATGTTAAAACTACATTTATGAGCACAAATACGAAACTTACTCTGAGAGCCTTTGCTCTCGCCTTTTAGATGCACAAAAACAAATTGATATTAATTTAATGAACATTAATTCCACAGAACCTGGTGCCGTAATAAATTCAGAGGCTATGTTAAGAACACTTACTTGTTGCATTGTTGTCAATATGGATTCCTGCTCATGGAATTTTCTAAGAAGCTGTTGATACGCTTGCTTTTCAATATCCCTTTCCTTATTTTGATTTTCCAGTTCCTTTTGAAGCTTGGCTTCCTCAACGCCATGTTGCTTGTGAATTAAAACTTCGCCCTTAACCTCTGAAACTTCATTTTTAAGCTTAGCGGACTCCTCAATAAGCTTTCTCTTTTCTTCTTCTAAAATTGAGTTTTGTGAAACAACATCAATGTTATTGTCCATTTCCGTTTTCAACTTCCCTTCCAGTGTTACGATAGTTTCTGACAATTCTGCTTCTTTAGCACGAGCAGCTTTGAGTTGGGCCTCATATCCTTTGTATGTATCGAGTTCAGACTTCAAATTGTTATAATCGTTTTTGAAGTGTACCAAATTCGATTGTTCTTTCACCTGAAATGAATAAAAAAAATCAAAAAAGGTAGCCATAAATGATGTAATATTGCATGAGTAAGAAACGGACACGTACCAAAGTTTCGATCCTTTGCTGAAGAGAAATAATCTTGTTTTCCAATCCCTTATTAAGTTTCTTGACATGATCTACACTTCTTGCTTCAATTTTCAACGTCTTCAACTTCTTTTTCGCCAAGTATCTTCGAATACAACATTGTGCCAAAACAACTCGTTTGAGCTTGAGCTTGTACCTTTGACGTGAAAGATAACCTCTTGCCAAGCGTTGAATCTTGACGCAAGCTCTGACTTTTTTCATATTATCTGTTTTTCTACGAGCCAAGAATCCTCTCATTCGACTCTGCAGTCTGATGACTTTCTCCTTAATGTACTTATATCGTCTAACAGCAGCAAATCTTCTGAAGTTTGTTTGGATAATTATAGCTGCAGCAGTTTGACGAAGCAGCAAAGCGTGGCGACGAGCTAACATTCCTCGGCCATATCGTTGAATAAGTAGCGATGACTTCTTCATTCTCTTATATCGGTTGCGACAAACCCAACCTCGAATAGTCTTTTGAATGAGAACACCACACTGTTTCAGCTTCTCAAACCGCATCTTTTCCATAAACGCAACCTGCCCAGCTCGGAAGAATATCTTCGTTTTTCCAAAACGATATTCATCTTCATCATCGATAATTTTTTTCACGATCTTCTCGCATGTAACTTTATGATCCATTCGGTTAATATCCTTAGAGTGGCACAACACCCTATATCTGCTAAAGAAGTCTAGATAAGTCCACCTAAAATTCAAAACAATGAAATTACAAAACTGGAGTTCAATATGTAGAGTTAATAAAAGGAACGAAGAAATGAAACTGATAATGACCTTGAGGGAAACCCAGCAGCTGAAATTCGGATGGTTTCTAAAACACCACATGCTCTTAATTGCTGCACAGCACGATTATTGTCAAATAAAAATGCTGCCTTATCGTCGTTCGGCTTGATACAACGGACGTAATGAGGTGTTGTGGCATTCAGGGAAGCCATTAAAAGGGTTAAACTTTCTCGAAATTGACTGCCCACAGTTTTCTTTCTTGCAAGAGTAGTTGTTACAGCAGGCGGGCTGAGTGCTCCAATTTTTGGTTTACCCTTAGGATCCATCGCTTGTTTCTCAGTAAGTAAGCCAACTAGCCATTCGTTCTATGTAAGCACAATAATAAATTGACAATGTTATCAGTGTATCATAATACATGATCATTAATCATACATTTAAGAAAGCAAATGCAGAAAAACAATTTTTACCTTAGCCGACCTCATTTGCAAAATATGTTCTTGTAGAACGGTATCTCGATTCTTTTCTAAAAACCCAGTCGATTGATATTCCACTCTGTCAGCAAAGTGTGTAATTAAAAAGCTGGGATCCGGGTTTTGCATTCGTGGTTTACTAAATTGATTCCACTTGGAACACTGAGTATATAGTTTGTTACACCAAGATGAATCGGAACCTTTCGGCATTCTACATTCTTCATCCAGTAAGTCCAAAATTCCCAATTTTGTTTCAATAAGGTCTATACACGGCTGATTATCATAGAATTCAATGAACGTCCACTCAATGCCTTCTTTGACGTATTCTTCTTGCTCCAATTTGAACACGTGCTATAAAATATATAAACATTAGATTAATCAAGGACTTCGGATTAGGATTAGGTAATTAATTAGGTACTTTGCGTTATTATATACTATACTTGATTGAATTGTTGCTGTAATTTTTCATTTGCATAATTGATGCAAAACTGTTCAAATGAGTTGCATTCGAATGTTTCGAATCCATAAATATCAAGAACACCAATGAAACGATTGACATTTTGCTATTGTCTTGAGGCAGTGATTTATATTTTCTACAATCCACTGGAAGGCTTCAGCGTATAGAAGCTTAGCCAGCGCATCCCTGGCAAACGAAGCATCGGATTCGGTCATTCCTTTTACGAATTCCTCTTTTCCTGTCACAATTTTTCGATTGCACAGCCATTTTCTCATTCCGTCAAAGTCAAGTCCTAGCAAGCTACACATAGCTTCAAGATGAGGATCATCTTTCTGAAAATGTTTCAATTTAATAGACAGAATACATTAAAATTGAACTCAAAACGTTAATGTACATCGTATTATGAAATCGCAGATCAACTTACAGCAACATGTGAACTTTCCTTATCTCCTGATTCAATAAATTTGATATTTCCGAGATGCAAAATCCCTGCCAGAAGCTTGAAAAAAATTCCGACGGTTATCAATTCCGAAACCAAGTAATTTTAGGGATTCAACAGTTTCCGTAAATCCTTCACAATCATTGACCCCTTCAAGGTCTCCGGCATGTCCTTGGCGGCTATAGTGGAAGGCATCACAATCGTCTAAAAACAACTCTGATAATTCGGAGTGAGTTCCTCGGGCAGAACACATTTGATAAAAGATGTGGAAATTTCTTTCATTCTCTGCTTGTTTGACTACACGACTTTTTTCAAGTAGATAAGTGCGCATGGAAGCACCAATAATACCAAACTTATTATCGAAATGTAACTCAACGTACTTGCCTACAAAAAGAAACGTTAACCATTAATAATTTAGATAAGTTATCATAATGATGTCGTGGAAAAAATTATCTTTAGCAATTCATTACCAAATCTACTAGAATTGTCATTCCTAGTTGTTTTTGCATTTCCAATTGCTTCCATGATGGGACTGGAAGCTAAGACTTTCCGTTCAATTTGTGTCTCATTTTCTGAACCACCGACAGTTGCAAAGTATCTCATAGCATATTTAGCACTCACAGTTTTTCCTGCGAACGAAATATACAATTAATTAGAAATGCGTACGACAATGATTGACAACTGGATATGAAATCATGTACGGGTAATAGTAATATTATATCATGATTATATATCATATCATTATTATTATTACCTGCTCCAGATTCTCCGCTAACGATAATAGACTGATCCCTTCCATCACGCTCCATTTTAGTGTAGGCTTCTTCTGCTACCGCAAAAATATGCGGGTCGAGGTCACCCATCTCCTGACCCCTATACGCCCATATTGTATCAGGTCCATAAATGTCCAGTTCTTCATAAGGATTAATTGCGACGAGAACAATGCCACAGTAGGTGTAAATAGTGTCTTTCATCTCAACGAAACGATACTCCAAATTATACAACACAGCTGGTTCGTGAAGGTACGACAACGAGGTGAGGTCATTTTTGCCAACAAGAATATCCGGGTTCCTTAACGGAGGTAAGTTTAAGTTGTCTTCAGTGATCTTGAGTACGGTTTCCTAAAAGTATCATGAAATAAACAAACTCATTAGATACGGTTAGACAATTCTTTGAACTGTTGAGCATGGTAGCATCCCCTGAAATTACATGTGCTGACGTGTTGATATGTTCATTAACATAATCGAACGATTACTCAGCAGTTATCAATCCATGTTAAGCATTAAATAACAGTAGTACAAAGCCAAATACAAAATGTACAGAAATCAGCTGTGAAACTTGCCAACTTTGACAGCTAGCAAGCACACAATAGACAATAACAGCATGAATTTCTACTAACGAAACCGAAATCCCCATTAGACATACCCGAAGGCACTGGTACACGCAGTACTTTTTGAAAAACTTTAAGGTAAAGGTACTTACATTTGTAGGGTCATCGTCCAATGCGTAGGTCAGCTGACCTTGAGCAAGTGCTTTTGTGACCTTTGCTCCCTTCCACACTTTGGTGGAATCCGGAACCCAAATTCTTGCATCTTGAGTATATAATTGTTCTTTGGAATGTCCACCACCACCAGAACGTTTTGACATGATGAGAACTTATTCATCCAAAGTATATTAAAAAGAAGGTCTCACAAATATAGGTCAAAATATAATATCGCGAGCGGACCAGCTGCTCAGGCTCTCAGGTCTTCACAGCTCCGCTGCCTGAGAATGACTGTCGAAGCACCACCCGTGCAGAATCAGCACACAAGCAAAAGCAGGCGGATTTCAAGTGCTGTACGTTTGGTTTTGGTTGCATGACTCATCTCGCATCGCACCAAAACACACCACGCACAATCCCATTTCAGTTTCACCTAATGCTTTTTTTTGCACAGGAAACCATCATACCTTGCAAAAACTTCGTTATACCTTTCAGTAGTAATAGCCGTAATAGCATTGTTTGCACACGGTCAAGCTTTAGCTTTGAATATAAGAATGAATGGAATTCCGAAGATGTTACTAATAGATTTGAACGTAAAACTGCAATTCCGATTCTGCAGGTTATGTTGCGTGCAAAAATGCATACGAATTCTCATCAGGCCGAAATCAATTCCGTTTTGTGGATGAGCGCTGAGGCTGAGAATCGTTTCACGGAGTTTTTACTGCTTTCACTTTCGTTTCACGTTTCAAGATGACTGTCAGCAAATAAAACGGTGAGATAGTGGCTAAGTGGCTACTATGCCTTGCCTATGCTTATTTGGTGTCGAATGAGTCACCAAGTCATAGTCACCACACATCACCAACTCGTTAAATTGTAGTTTGTAGTGGTCACTTTTTATGATTCATATGATTCATATAATTAATGCTTTATTCTTTATTTCAATCCATCAATCCATTATGCGCGTAATGGAATGTTTCTATGTTTCGTTTCCGCTGTGACACTTTGCTTGATGAGTCGTTTCTTTCTCCTGTAGATTGAACAAAATTAAATGACAAAATTATCATTACACGCATCATTTGCATTTTGCATGCATTTGTCTGAGCGATCCTTTGTTTTGGGAACGAAGCCATTGGATCATTTTGGTTAATTTCATATAAATGGAGTTTAGAAACTAACTTGTCAGTTACAGTAGTTGACGCTTGATTTGATTGATGTGAAGATCTGAAGATGTGATGCGCTCGACAGTGTCGACAGTTATTATTATTATTTGCGATTGCGGCTGCGACTGCGACCCCATTCATCACCATCATCATGAGATTGAACATTGAAGTCATATTGAAGACCTGGACATGGAACTTGGAAACTGTAGTTCCTGTTATGTCCTTATGTCAAGTGTCAAGTGTCAACGTATCAACCTAGTGTGAAATGAAACAGCGTGCGAGGTCGAAATGTTGGTTTCCTAACATATCATCTCATCATCTCTGATCCAATCATCCAATCAGTGATTTAATGAATGTTCGATTCAGCAAATTCATAGCTGTTTGATCTTCCATGTAGAAGATTCCATTTGGTTGATGCCATTGCCATTTGTTCGAGAATTTCGTTTCGAGGCTGTGAAATATTTGGATCACTTTTACAACAAACGAACATTCAAGCATGTAAGCATATTAATTACGCATTATCTTCTAAGCAGTTAACATGAGAATCTATATATAATTTGTTACCTAAAACTACACATGGATTTATAATTTCACAATGTTATACTATACTATGAGACTATGAGGACACTAACTTGCATTAATCGAGACTTGTACATGATTAGATGATTAAAGAGTCATAAGGATAAGTTCATATAAGCGCGATAACAGTAGCAATAAAATAAGGGTTACACCTTACACGTTACATCTTCCACGTATCTTGTGAATAATATGAAATATCAATATGTCCCAAACCAAACACTAACTTTAGTTACTAAACATGCGCTTACATTGATGTTATCTTACGATACAAACAGAACTTCACAATATTTCTTCTAAAGATTAAACCACAAGGGGAGACGGTACAAACAAAGTACAAACAGAAGGACGTCATCAGGTCATCACTGAACAACTGAACACATTGAGCATGAAAATGGCAAAACGCAACAGAAAGCACTGACTGTAACAAAACATTACCACACCAAAAGCAAGACAAGCCTAACTAACGGTTAATTATGCTAGCTATTATGCATCGTAAAGGAAATACGAACAAACTCGTCGGTGAGTCATCAACCTACTCAGTCATCAAGTCGCCATCATTATTTTATTATCATAATTACCAAAAAGATTAGATCAGTTAAACGTTTCTCGGCTTTATGAACATTTTCTGGAGATAATGCTGGATAATATAGAAACTTCAGCTTTTGTAAAAGCTAAAAGCTTAGACAATTATTTGGTTTCCCAATAGCGCACGCTGCTACCAAAGGACAGGGAGAAACAATGTACAAAGCGCAGTGTTGACATTGTTTTATTATCCATACTGAGGTCATATGACTTTACATTTAACATTATGAGGTCATGGATGA
>JABASF010002296.1:0-15533 GCA_019776145.1 Harlomillsia oculata
AATATTACATTCCTCAGCAGCAACACCAGCCAACACCAACAGTGTTTCAGGAGGGTCAACAACTGTCCGGAATGTTCATGAGTGACATCAGCAGTATCCCGTTACCACCAGGACCTCCTTCACAGCATTCCATCCGACCAATCATGTACTCTAATTTGATGAATCAGACGATGGACAACTCGAACAATAGTAACAACAACAGCAGTGCCAATCCATTCGATTACACATCTGGTAACATGTATTCACCTCCATTATCTCCTCCGCCTGAAATTCCTAATTTCATTCCTTACGACGTGCTGCAAGCGGCCAATAGCAAGAAGAATAGAATTGATGACGTTTCTTCAAGTCAAGGACATTCAGGCGATGCGCAGCCTCCTGTGTCGTCATTGTCATCGTCAATGATGGACGTAAACCCATTCAGTTGGCCACCGACCAATTACGTGGAACCGTTTGGAATGGGTTCAGTCAACTCGTCACAGCAATATTACATTCCTCAGCAGCAACACCAGCCAACACCAACAGTGTTTCAGGAGGGTCAACAACTGTCCGGAATGTTCATGAGTGACATCAGCAGTATCCCATTACCACCAGGACCTCCTCCACAGCATTCCATCCGACCAATCATGTCCTATAATTTGATGAATCAGACGATGGACAACTGGAACAATAGTAACAGCAACAGCAGTGCCAATCCATTCGATTACACATCTGGTAACATGTATTCACCTGTCTTGAGAAATCGCGGGATGTCGAGACCTTTTCAAAGAATGTACTTCCAATCAGGTTCGAGACGAAGTGTCGGTTACCCCAGAAGAACTTCTATCGGCGGATGGGGCATGAGAGGAAGGGGCGCTATCAACAGGAATGCCAACAGTAATTTTACCCCTCGAGGAAACAGTTTTAATAGAGGAAGACCCAATTAATTTGTAATAGAGAACGTTCTCTACATGTTTCCATGTTTGTTTATTTCGAAGAGATGGGTGCTAGTTTACCGTTGTTTGTTCGCTTTTACTGAATGATGTATTGACAGCCGGAGTAATCCGTTTACTTGTTGAACTCTTAGCTGAATTTATGTAATTAGTATAAGGGTGATTAATTACTATTCTAGTGACTTGCTCCAAGCTGTATTTTGTTCTTTAATGTTTCTTGTATGCTATGAATTCAAAAAAAAATGTTCTAATTTTAATTCGTGTTTTGGTGTGAAAAACGATGTGAGTCCATATCAACAGCACATTGAATAAAAGCATGACTTGACTTGAAATCTCCATTTTTTCCTTTCATATGTATTGTTTCTGTTTCTGGACGAACGTTTCAAATCTTTTTTTCGAAAAACCCGTTTGTACATGCTACTTGATTTTGAAATTCATTTTCAAGTTTGTTTTTATTTATTTTTAAAATTTATACATTCAACAAAAAGTTCATAAAACAAAAAAGTTTAACTATTAAAACAATTAATTTCAAACTAGAAAACATTGAACTAAAACTAATGTAATTTTTGTAAATAAATTGTAACATACCTGATTATTGTGATTACGACTTACGACACTTTCCTTGCCATACTTTTTTACCATTGATAAATGAAAACATTGTTGCCTCAACATTCCGAAGAACATTTTTTATCGGCATTCCAGAAAAACCGTTCCTATTTGTTTTTCGGGTGTATAATTTATCATTAATCATTACAATTATCTATTGCCCTTTGTCACTACGGACTTACAAGTTCATAAACGAACTCTATATAGTTGCGGACAACTGTATTTTTTTTACAACAGGAATGAATTGTACTCTAAATACATTTTTACATGTTGAAGTTTCGCTATCTATAGAGACCCACTATTCTAAATTTCTAATTAAAATATATTGAAATTCTATAGTCACAAAAGGATGCAGTATCACTAAAACAGTTCACACAAAATTCTCCTTCACAAAATGACATTCTTGTAGTATTTTTTTAAATCTTAAATTGTAGCGGCGTTGTTAATGTGCTAAAAATGATAAACTTACAAGGGTAAATAGTCGTCAAACAAACTGTCCGTATTATAGCACTCGATCACACTTTCAAATATAATATATATAGTAATAAAGGTAGTTAACGGAAATTGCTATTGTGCGACACATTCCGAGGTTTGTCAATTTGTAATTATTTATACTTCAAATTGCGCCCTTTTTTACAAGTTTACGCTAAATTGACTTGAACAGTAATAATTAATAATAAACCGACGTGTACATTTGATCAAACATTTGTTTTTCATTGGTATAGTGTTGCCAAATTAAAGAAATCCCTATTAAATAAAATTTTTATACAATAATACAAAGTTGATTCGCAGTTAAAGTCCACAGACAGATAATTTTTGGTACAACGGAAACAGGACCACAGCACACGACGGGTGTGACAACTGCTTATAATCGTATTTTAGCAACCACTGCTTGACATGATACTTGAACGTGAGTTTGTGTGACGTATGGTCTAACATTATTTGGAGTAACTGTTGGATAAATTGTAGTTTTTCACAACATAACTATAGTAAAGTTTTTGTCAGTGTGTTTGTGTGCTTCGTGATTATGACTATGCTCTTCTGAGATGATACTTGTTCAATTGTCTCTTAATACCCGCTTACGCTTGCTTTTGACCCATTGCTCGAAGAAGCTTAGCGTTCTCTTCACGAATTTCAATCAGCTGCTGTTTCAATTGAGCTACTTGAATTTCTAATGCTACGACTCTCTTCTCTTTGCACTCCAGTGACAACATGAGCCGTTCGTTCTCTGTTTTCATGTGCTGAAACAAATAAAGAAATAGAAAAATTCATAACCTTCTTGAAATTTGATGCTTACAAGATAACAATGTAAAAAAAAACTTACAAGGACGTGGTCCTCTCGGGTACCTCTCACATCCGCGCTGGTGTTTCCTTCGTCATCCGCGTCCAAATCATCAGAGTCACTGCGGACATATAACAACAGTTATCATATCATAACTACGTCCATGATATAGTGCAAAGAGGTGCTTAAACATTCATTAAGAAATATCCTGAAAACCTTTTGGTCTTCGGTAGAATGACTTTTTCGACTGGATCGGGAACAACGACTGCAGGTTTAGGTACGACAGGTGGTAACGAATTCTCATTGTTCTCATCTTCTCCTGTGCTTCCACCGGTGGACTATACGTAGGAACAGAAAATATAATTATTTCCAGGTTCATAAATGAACGCATGCGGTTACAATAGTCAATAATTAAGGTGAGTACAGAAACCTCGGTGGATGGCAAATGCATGACTCCCGTGCTTCGGCGTTTTTCACGAAGCTTTCTCCTGTCACGTGCTCCCTTATTGCTTTTTCCAGCATGTGCCCCTCTGTTAGGTTACACAATTGTGAAAGGTTTGCTAATACTAATCAGTTAATCACACAACCAATTGTTAAATTGTTCATCGTTCAAATACACATACCTCGGAACAGGTCGTTTACTATCCGTTTTTGTGAGTCCTCTGGAAACGGGTTTTGGGCTCGCTTCATTCTGTTCAACAAGAACGACTGATGTCTGTTCATATTTAGGAATGTCTCGGTCACCATCCCCGTCTTTATCCACATCATCAGCTGCTCCAAAGTAACATTTGATGTCCAATTTATTAACCAATCAAGCCCCATCTTCATCATGACTTAATTGGAACAATTTGAATATAATTATAAACTATTTACCCCTATTTACGAATGCAGACACATTCACAGCTCTGTTTGCTCGTGCTGATCGCACTTTTGCTCGTCGTGAAGCAAGAGCAAAATCATGCTCAACGTCGTGATCTTCTTGTGACACTGACGAAGATGCCATTGTCAAAATAATGTCTCGGGCGAATGAAGTGGAATCACTTTCACTCTTTCTTCCTTGCTCTTCCGGTACAATTCACGGATCAATGTTGAACAATCCAATCTGGTCCGACTAACTAAAATATCTAAAATATACCAAAACAAATCACAACAGAATAATTAAATGCTCTTTCAATTTAACAAATAAAACTCCGAGTTTGACTGAATTGTAAAAAAAACATTCCTTTTCTATACAATACTAGAAGTGACAGCCGCAGCCGTTGGACATTACAGTCATCAATTTCTTACAGCACGACACCGGAAGTGATGGAAATTGAAGGTCAATCAAATCAATAATTTGTCGCAGCAAGTCCTAAATCTTTGTTTCTATTACAAAGATGCAATTCGGAAAGGGAATCCTGTATACCTTACCTATCCATTTTAATATAATGTTTAATATTCACTTATAATATTTTCAATAAACGACGTTCTCAAATTTAACAAAAATGTTGAACATGATCAGATGATCATAGGCAGAAACCCCCAAAACAAACACGTTTAGAACTCACAAATGTGACAAAATCGCAAAAGTTAATCAAAATTGTCAACTGGACTTACCAGTAAACCTCAAAATAACGATTGAATTCAAAGGTGATGAACGTAATTCAATGTTTCAATATGATACCGATTGTAAGTTTAGTTGATGAGATAAATAAAAAAAAATGTTTCAATTCGTGGAGTTGTTGTTTGTTTGCAAATTCCAATGGAAGTGACAGAATTTTGAGGCTCCCACTTCACTTGGATGCACTCGCCGAGTGACGTCATGCAATGTACGCCTCTCCTGTCTCAATAAACGCTTCTTGTGCTTTCCTTCCTCTTGCTTTCTTTGGAAGAAACGAAGTTTCAGCTTCGGATTTAAGAAATAGAAAACCATAAACCAGTGCTTTAATTACGATTAATTCATAACTAAATTATTTTTTATTGTAAATGCACTTTAGGAAATGATAATAAATAATTGATACCGATTTTGATAAGTATAAAGCTACATTACACTAATTTATACATGCTTGATATTTCATGGAAACACGCACATTTTTAATAAATGAATTGTACTAATAATTTATGTCATTAATATATAAATAATAGCTAACAACTTTTTCCGAAATTTTAACTGATATAATACAAAAAAATGTATTCAAATTATACACAATAATGTCGAATATATAGGAATAAATATTGAGCAATACACCAATTTATTTCACAAGAGAATTGCATTCAGATTTTTATTCGTATGTACAGTACGTTGAACTACCAATTAGAATAATAATTTAATTAATATGAGATGTAACTTTAGATACGTACAATAAAAGTATTACATTTCTTTATGAGTATGACAGGAAGGCGTAGGATTTATTTGTCNTAATAATTTAATTAATATGAGATGTAACTTTAGATACGTACAATAAAAGTATTACATTTCTTTATGAGTATGACAGGAAGGCGTAGGATTTATTTGTCATCTTACATTTGCTGTAATAAATGAATATATAAGAAGGGTATAAAATGCAAAAAATGTACGTATAAAAGATGGTAAAATAAATAAATAAGGGTAACGGATAATGAATGAGGCATCGTAAAATCATAAAATGTTATTGTAACATAAGAACATAACTAATTCTAAAGTAAATTCGTAGCATTTGTAATGAATAATAGACTTTTGTTTAATGGCGTAAAGTTCTTCGTCGCAATCTTGGGAGGAGACTTCGGTAAGTGTTCTGCTTGAATAGTTTTGAGAAGAGCCCTTGAGAATGATACCTGCACCCAGGTGGCAAATAGTAGGCGTAGTGTAAGGACCATCTTCCGGTCTTCAAGTTGGGACAGATGACTACGTGGCGATACGTACTCCGGCTACTCGGGTAATAAGAGTAATCCGCCATTTCATAGTCTTCGGGACCTTGAACAAATGGAGAGAGAATGTTTATTTATAAAAGTCGGCATCATAGTTAAGAGAGATGGTGATTAAATTGATGAGGACCATGAACGGTGATGGTGAATGAGCATCGAGCTTTGTTCCCTTCCGCGTCCCCGGCCACGAAACTGATGTGATGAGTCCCACGAGACAGCAAATGACCTGGACTATGACTTTGCTGCACGTAGTGCAGTTTCACGTTGTCCAGTGAACTTTGGTTCTGACCACCAAACTTCACGGGCAGTTTCTCCAGGACTCAAACGGATGTCAAACGACGTAGGACAGCCTTGCACACGAGGAGCTTCACGATCTGCAGGTAACATGGTCATTATCTTTATATTCATTCGGATTCGTGTACACACTTTATAATTGATGCAATGACTTACCGACAACGTGGATTTTAAAATGACATGTGGCCGTGTCATTGGAAATTGGACTCCGAGCTATGAAAGTGACGTGAGTAATTCCCGCCGGAACTTCCCACTCCAGGTTCTTAGCCCAGGAAGGGTCAGCTTCAACGTATCTTTACAGATTTATAATTTCAGTTTGACAGTAGCCATTTGGCATTGCTTTGGAGGGAAATTGTGAGATTCATTTTATTCGCATACCTGTACCAATCCATATTGGCTTGTGGTTGCGGGATTTTGACATAAGCGGAATTCTGCCCGGGTTTTAAGTCCACTTCCACTCCGGACGGACAATGAATATACGGTCTAGGTTTCGGGGAGAGACGAATACAAAGCGGATTATCTTCAGGGAACCATTGAAAATCTTTAGAACATGTTCGAATCCTGCCATTTTTCGGATAGAACCCAGGTGCGCATAAAACCAAGCATTGAGTGTTCACTGGCACATTTTCTGCGAGACACGTGTCCGGGAATAAAGACCCGTCTTCGGGCACTGGAAGCTTGAGGCATGTTGACGAGTAACACGGAGCTGAGAAAGAAGGCGACAAAAAATGTGCAGGAGCCCAGTTCCCACTTTCCGTGCAAGTGATGACGATACTATGATGAGACCCGGACGTCGTCGTCCTCACACTTGAGGATGACGGGTTGAGCGTATCTTTGTCGGAGCGGAACTCGGGTTGCTCCAAATGGTAACCGGGAAGGCAACGGAGTACACATTGACTGCCCGTGGGCACTTTTTTTCCCTTCAAAGAAACATCAGCTCCTGTCGTGTCTGAAAACGAAGACGAAGAACAGTCCCAAAGAGCTGCTCCTTTTGGGGGACGAGGAACGTCGCAAAATTCACCTTAGGTGCAAATAAACATAAGTCAATTCCAGCATGATCATGATCATAGGAAAATGTATAATTTAATTATAAGTATATCCTTCAAGGTATGGGAAAATGAATAAAAATGATAACCTCGACAAGTCCTTTCGTCCGAAATCAAAGTATACCCTGGTTTACAGGAACACAAATGACCACCCGGAATGTTAGTACATTCTTGTTCGCAGCCGCCATTGTCGACGATGCACTCATTGACATCCGCGCATGCAGTTTCATTCATGAGCTCAAACCCGGATCGACAAGTGCAGAATCGGAAGGAACCCGAAGGAACGCAAAGGTGTTCACAACCCCCATTATCCAGCGAGCAATCTTCATGTTCCACACATATTCGAGGATTGTCCACATCGGCGGCAGATCCTGGAGGACAATCAGTTGGTAGATCGGGTAACTCCAGATTCTCGGGTGGTGGTGGCGGTCCAATCGGGTCGCTCATGTCGGCTTGATCTGGAAGACAAATCTTATAGTCACTAGTGGACAGGACGAGGCCCTTCGGACAAGAGCAGAAGGCGTTTCCAAAGGTGTTGAGACAAATGTGACTGCAACCAAAGTTGCTCTGTTCTTCGCACTCGTTCACATCTTCACAAGAGTGCTATTAAAATTACGAAAATTAATGTTAATCATTTAGTCATTGTCATTGCATTGATGAGGTGACACGATGACACCCGTTCTAATCCTGAAACAGCTCCGATGACATGACATAGTCCATACATTTAAAAAAACACACAATCTTGCCTTGTCCGGGGCGAGTCGAGTTCCATGAATGTGAAGACAGCTGCAGATGTAGCTTCCTGGAGTATTCTGACAAGTGTCCTGACAGGGTCCATGTCCATTCCGGAGGAGACATTCATTACGATCAATGCACGTCTTGCCATCGGGCCCTACTTGGAATCCCGTCGGACAAAAACATTGGAATGAACCAGGTTGGTTGAAACAGATCTCAGAGCAGCCTCCGTTCCCGACTCCACATTCGTCAATGTCCACACAATGTCCGTTCACCATCTCAAATCCCTGGTAACAAGAACACACGACAAGGCTTTCTTCTTGCGGGTCCATGGCGCAAATTTGCTCACATTTGCTGCATTCCGACTCGTCCAAACTCCCTGCAAATTTGAACCATGCACAACTTTAATTCAACCGACACTTCATCTTGGAAGTTAAAAATTTGAAACTGATGGCAAGTGCGGCTGCGGCATGCCATCATGAAAAGGCAGAAGGTGTGAAAGAAATCGTCTTCGTCATCTCAAAGAAGATCATTTCCTTTTTTTAGTCTTCTTCCTCAACTACTCGTGGATGAGTTATGCGAGAGTGAAACCCTGAAACCGAATTGAAAAATGTGTGCGAAGACATCCCGTTCCCTTCTGTCCGACACTCTGTAATTTTCACCTGATTAATCATTCCAGAATTGCTGCTTTTGCTGTCGCACTACCATTCAATTTTAAAAAGCACTCGCCCGCACAGCACAATCATCTTTCAACAAATCCACTGTCAAAATGCCGGTTTCAAAATTAGTACCAAAATGCCCATAATTTTGAAGTTTTTAAAAATCTGATAAGTTTCTCTTCGTATACCAAATGCTTTATTTTTTTTAAAAAATATAATTGATCCACAATGTAACTTTAGGGTTTAATAACTAATGAAGATGGTAACTGTATTACCTTTGGGAAGACACACAGGTGTGGGACCAAGCCATTTATTTTTGGAGCAGAACATCCGGTCGGCGGATTCGGTCGGGAAGTAGAAACCGTCCAAGCATTCATACAAAGCCATAGCGTAGTGATTCCTAGGTCGAATCCGATTCCTCCTCCTGTGAACACCCAAAAAGAGTAAATGAAAAAGGGAGCTCTATTGTTTCCTTTTCGGTTGTTTGTTTGTTTGATTTTGAATCTTTGTGATGAGATTCCATGAGCGCAACGGGAGGGAATTGTTATTGTCGACATTTTCACAGCGAAGGCCTCTCTTTCGTGCCCAGCACCTTTGGGAATGAACTTGGAATTAGGCGATTCTATCATGACATCCAATCATTTCTTGCCCAGGTGTCCCACTGACACTCACAGCACTTGAACACTACGTGACCTGACCTTGCATCTTGCTACCGTCAACCTAACCAGGTCTATATTACATTGTGTATTCATTCACTCATATTCTAGAATTTATGGACTTCCCTGCTTTTAATGTGACAGCATGGGATTCTGGGATTCAATGCCCGTACATAAACATAACGGTTTAAGTCAGACTTCACAAATAGGAAAGTGGAGCCTTGTCCCTGGAGAATCACATCTCTAAAAAATATCTCTCACCTGGAGTATTTTGTGACACGAGCATTAGGCACAGGCGGAGCCGGGATGGCCCGACCTTCTCGTTTCAGACACGTCGTGTCAAACTTGGTAAAGTCGAGACGAAAATGTCGTAGGAACTTGAGGACCCGCGTCTTCTTCGCCGACTCAGCTGCAATGAGATTCATCTTGTCCAACTCAGGTCTCAGTGTGCTACTTGTCACCACAGTGCTCGGGAACACCGAAATTTCATTCCCTGTAGTCATCCTTCCGATTTCTGAAATTTCTATATAATCATATAAACAATATCATTTTGTATCAGAAAATATAGTTCTGAAGCATTTTTTGAACAGTACAGATTTGATTATCGAGTCATTGTCTTCATCATCATCACATCGGTGTGTGTGGGGTGACAACAAATAATGACATTGACACCACCGCGACAAAAACGTGTTCAAAGTGCAAGTAATTGATTTTTTTCTCTAGTGATACTGTCCACAAGGACAAAGGAGGCTGAAGAAGGGGAAGGGATGAAGGGACGAGCCCTGAATTTAGATAAGGTGAGATCGGATAAGCATCTCTGTGTGCGTGTGTGTGCCGTGCCGAGCCGAGGATGAATCGCTTGACCCCACCCGTCGAATTAAGACAAGTCATGACACATTGAGAAATTGAGACATGTCCAATGCGGCTCTAATTGTTCACTTTCGTGGACACTTCTCCAGGGTATTTTGAGACGCCACGTCGCCCTCGCCTACACAACACGACGACGACACTATTCCTCCAATTTTCCCAAGCGGAATGCTTTATTTTGTTTTTGTCTCAGTTTCTCATTTGGTCATGCCGATAAAAGTTGAAGCACAATCCGCCCAAGTAAATATATTATTTGCATTCTAAAAATTTCGTATTAAACCTAAACGTATGGTCGCGTTTAATTCAGGTCAAAAGGTTATCACCATCAAAGTTTTTCCTGTGTACATAAATTATAATCCCGGTGTTCCTTTAACTCTAGTATTCTCGTATGTAAATACACATCGCATTCTTGCTAATTAGGCTGGAAAACCTGTTGTTTATTGCGGGTAATTAATTCTTGGAACTGTTTTCTCTCCAGCGGGGGGTCTGAGGTTGTAAAGATGTCAAACGTTAACAATGCACACTTCTGCATCAGGAGCAGAAACGAAAAGAAAAGAAACCATTCATTACAACGAATCCAATAGGGACGAGCGAAGAGATGCGTTCTCCAGTCCAGTTTCAGTCCAGCAGGGAATAACAAAAAAAATCCAAAGAAGTGTAAATAAGTGTGTCCAGTTACGTAATTGAGTGGCCATTCCGCTTTTTTTCTGTTTGGAAAGTAGTTTCTTATTTAGGATTCGAAAAGGAACATTTTGTTCAATGACACACACGTAGAGGAACGAATGTAATTGGATCTCTCCGAGTTCATGAGTCAGGACAACCCTGTTTCATCAATTATTCTCCTTTATTTGCTGTTAGTCTGTAAGCTATAACAATAACAATCCCTCGTAAATATAGGCTATTTTCTGAAAAAAATGTGAATGACGTTCATAAATATAATGCAAAATCCAAAATTTTATGAAGAGTACAATTTTTGAAAATAAAAATCAGTTGAAGTTCCATTCTTGGCAGTTTGTGCTCTCTGTTATTTTTTTTTATTTGAAAAGGGATCTTTTGTCAAGTTTTTTTCTCACGTCTGCCAGTTTTCTGGACTTGTCATAAATGTCAAGTAGTCCAAAGGTGTTCGTTCCTCGTGACTCCGAACGTAAACGTAAGGTGACTGTTTTGATCTGATCACCAAAAAGGCCCGTTGATGTCCAACAGAGCAACAAGTCCCTAACATTTATGATGAACCACCAAAAAACCATTTTGATTCTTTCATTTTACGCCCTTGACCTTTCCATTAAGGAATTTTAAAAGTGTTTATACTTTTTTATACATTACAAATGCACTGGACAGAGTTTTTGAAAACCACCATTTAAAAAATTACGTACATTTGCATTAAAATGCTGGACAAGGAAACAGAAATAAAAATTATTAGTATTGTGGGCAACAACAGGAACAGAGCACGTTTTTGGTGAACGCAGTAAATTGAAGTGAGGATGCGGAATGCCAGAGGCCACAGGTCACGTGTGTCATGGTCACGGTCTTAAGATGTGTCCATCCATTTGGATTTGAGCAACTAAATGCAACAGCCCATAAATATCATACTACTTGCATTCCAGGAAAGGACTGACGATCAATTCTCCGGACTTGACGTGCACATACACACGCAGCAACAATCTTAGTATAGTGCAAAACAGCCAAGAAATGGGGCTGGAGCACTTCTGGACTTCTGGAGAACAACAAGTCCACTTGCACCCTATGTTATTATATAATATAAATGTGTACATTTCAGGAAGTTTACAGTTGCCTTTATTTTGCATTACATATTGTTAGAAGAGGAATGAGATTAAGGACTTTAAGTACCCACTCAAAAAAAATGTGTAAAAACCTTGGTTGGAAGTTGAGGTAATTCTCGCAAAAGATTTTTTGAAAGCAAGGAGAGCTGGAAGGAAAAATGAAGGGAGACTGAATGAAAAAGGGACCACAAGGGTCGTTGGCATTGATGGTGGTAGAAGGAAAGGCTATTGTATTGCCCACAGTGAAGGCAAGGAAGAGATCAGATTTACAAGTGTCAATCAAATTACGGAGACACAATAAAAACGCCCTATAAAATAACATCATCATGGTGAAACGTGTGATGTGACGTGAAGGAAAGGACTGAAAGGAGCTCTCGTGAGGTTGTGATGGCTGGATTGCTGGATGAGCCTCAGGTGTGGCATTCCTCTTCACTTTTTCTCTCTCTCTGCCTTATTCTTCCCAGTCATCTTCTCTTGCTCCGGTTCTGTCCTTTCAATTCATCTCCTGGATTAAATGGACATTGCTGCTCCTCCTGGACATGGACATGGACAATGTGTCCGAAAACTTTGAATGCATGCTCAAGTTTTGAAGGCAAAGTCGGTCTCATCATCCTTCGTCAGCAAAGTCACCGTTGAGCATCCAATTTCAATTCTTTGGACACGATTTCTCTGTAATGTGTCTATGTCTGGATTGTATATACTTTAGTAATGTGAAACGATCTTCGTTTTCTTCTTCAATTCTCCTTCTCTCAATTATCCTAAGGTATTTACATCGAGTAAGAGACAGAAACAGTTTGCTGGGGTCTGGATTTGATTTGAATTGGGATCAGAATGCAAGAGGCAACTTAATTAAAATGTACACTTTGTACAAGAAATGAGCCAATCGCCGAGAGACAAGACAGACGGACTACAAATGTGAAACTAAAAGATCCAATATTACGAATTGCTCCGAGGTGTTTTCAAAAGGGCGAGATGACGACGAATACGACATTCACTTGTACACAAAGGTGCGCGTTTTATGATTCCACTAAACCAGGTCTTGAACTCTGGACCTTGGAGATGAACATTCATTGCTTGCATTTGCATCGCTTGCTACAACGTTTCTTCCAGCCGTTCCAGCTCACCTGACTGACCTGACCACATTTAGAAAACTGCATTGCAATGGACTGAGTGGATTCTAATTCCATATTTCGCCTTATCCCATACATTTTGGTACGTGGATTTAAACAACAGCAACTGCCAAAATCAATTATTGCGCCCTGCTATTGTTGAATGTGACCTCACCCTGTGTCAAGTTCCCGGTTTTCAATAGTTTTACTAAAACCAGTTTAAAAATATTAATGCATAGTACTGGCATACATTCTGGAGACACACAAGTCCCAAACAGACTCTGTACATACACTACAACTACAAGTAAAAGAAGGGACGAACGAAACGGTCTACACTTGTCATTTTTTTGGTTGTGAAAACTGGAAAAGGTTTAAAACGTCTTTTTTGGTGTGTGGAGTCGAGGGATGAATAGACACAAAAAATTGAAAGATGGAAAGTGTGCCATTGCGGATACGACGGCGGTGCGGTACGCTGGAGAGTCGTCTTCGTCAGTGTGGTCTCATACTGATGAGATGTATGTCAAAACATAGTGTGAAATATGGCTTAATGATCATCCCATCCGTGACGGAGCAGCAAGTGCAACGACGCAAGGCAAAGCATGGACCAAAATCTGTCCAGGTCTTACTCACTGCTCTACGCTCCTGTCGAAATGACGATTTTTCCAGAGCAAAAAGTGAAGAATATATATAAAAAAAGATTCAGAAACAAGGAGATAACAAATTTTTCTTTATATCAAATATATAAAATTCCCTTTCCAAGTAAAGCACTTCAGTTGTTTTCCGTGTTGCACGCATGTACATGAAGCTGCAAATATATGAGGACTCGCGGCTTTTTGACGGATGATGACTCTAGTTATTTTCTCTGGACTAGTCTTGACGTATCACGTTCCACACATCACATCCCCCCAAAATTGTGGACAGAATTGGAATATAGAAAGGAATGGGCATAATCACAGGAGCACCCAAATTCACTTTCACATTAGCATGGAAATGAAAGAAAAGGAAGAGCAGAGGAGTTATTAAGTTGACTTGGTCTCATTTTCACACCAGAACAGGAAAAGAGGGCCAGTTGGGGTTTCCTATTGGAAGGAGAAATTTTGGGAATAATCAACATGAATGATGCATCGTGGCTTAATTATGCATGCCTCAGCGGACTTTCGGTGGTCTTCTTCATTACATCGTCTCTGTGAGCCCAACCGCACAACATTCCCTTTTAAGGAATGGGGAAAAATGAGAAAGAGCTATGAGAAGGAACCACAGACGCAAAAACAGCTCCAAACAACAATCCTTCCTTTCTTGAAGAGGATTTGGAGATTTTCAACAAGGACCAAGAATGAAGAAGACAAGTCCAAGTCCAAAAGTAACATATTTTTGTGTCCAGCAAGTCCAGTTCCAGCTTTACACACTCTGAGTTGCTCATTTCGTTTCCGAAAAACGAGTCAAGGACTTGAATGAAGACTTCATCATCGTTTTCTTGTTCAATCTTCATTGATCCTCAAAACGAGTCGTATCATAATAATATAAAACCCATTAAGTGCAGCCTCGAGCAGTCTGCTCTTACTCCTTAATTTATAGAATGAATGAACAAAAGGAAGAAGGACGTCTTTAATTGAAATAGCATAGAATTACTCCTCAGAGAGCAGGAGGAAGGGAACAAACCCTAAAATCCACACACAACCACAATGCAAGCAATGGACCAAACCAAGTCATGAAGGTCTTGAAGGTAAACATTTTACACAACAATATAAGAAGATCATCATTTTTCGTGTTGTTCCGTTGTTCGCCTTCTCCCAGATCATCCAATATAGACCAAAGCACAGCGGGAAGGACACTGCCACAAAAAAACTCATCTTTTTCTCGTATGCTTGTGCTCTGTGTGTGTCTTGCTCACAAGTCTTGTCATGTACTTACAGGAATCATATCACAAGTACAAATCAGACTCAAAAAGATTAAACAAACTTTAATCGTTCGTGTTGACTGATTCCTTCCATCCCGACACAGATCTTCAGTCCAAGTCCATCGTCAAATCTCAACGGCTTGCATTTGATCTTTTGGGAATACACACTTTTTTTAATCCGAGAATTCATCATTCAAACAGCATAGGTAGTCATTTTGGAAAAAGAATAGCTGGAAACTGGGTTTCTCTCTTTTTGCATGTTTTCTACGGAGCAATTTCAAGTACAAATTGTTAGACAAGACATACATGTTGAGGTTTAATGGATGCGATGTGAGGAGGCGGATCATTTTTTATTTCCTCGCGAGCTCACGTTTATTGTAGACATGTAAAACACACACACAGGGAGAAGAAACTTGACACTGTGTTGACACTACTGTCCGTGCATAAAACGACTCAACAACGACATTTCTATATGACCCGTCTTGGAATATTCCAGTATTAGCGACAAAAGACTTTTGTATAGTCTGTTGAGCGTTGAGTGAGTTGAGTCTGAGTGGTGTGGACAATGCAACAAGTGGAAAAGATACCTACTAGGATAATAAGGCTTTCTTTTGGTTTGTTCCTCCTCCGACAAGACAAGGAAGAAGTAGGAGGAAGCCAGCATCAATTTCATCTCAAGTCTCAACTTCAGCCTCAACCTCAACCCGTTTTAGTAATCTTCCATGCTAATCTCTCAATTCATCCGTGGCTGAGTTAGTTTGTCGAAAAGGAAGAATGGCAACGGCAAGA
>JABASF010002297.1:0-15527 GCA_019776145.1 Harlomillsia oculata
TGCGCTTTTTGTGTTTATAGGATATTTTTTTATCATATTCTCCTTCCTTGTTCTTCTTTGTGTACAATTCAATAGTAACAATAAATTAATCATGAACAGTTATTATGCAAAGGTCTAATATAGTACAACATCGTCATATAATAATATTATTTTTATTAGTGACGCTTTTCGTTTTCAGGATGACTTGTTGCTTTTAATTATAGTACTAATAATAATATGAACAGTTTTTGCGTATTGTTTTGGCTTGAATAAACTTTATAATCAAACATAACAACATTTACATAGTTATAGTACTTATTATTTTAATCTTTTATTTCATTAACGATGTCTACACACGATGACAACAACGATTTTTGTAAATGGTGTCAAATTACGGGCAGTGATCAATGGAGTTTGAAACCCAAGGTTTTCATTTTTATGAAACACACAATTGTTTACATTCGTTTTAATTATTATGCTCTTTTCAAGGTCTATAATGTTGAAATCAGCATTAGTTAGATTATTAATTGTATTGTTTTTAGCAGTAAATTATTATTGGATTCTTCATCTTATACACTCGCATTTTTCATTTGCATACAAACTTTTCATCTTGCTGATTGGCTGCCCATCGCGTGATCATGATTTCGTGATGGCATAATTAAAATGTCATTTTTACAGGATGTTTACAAAACTGAAGAGTCTATTGCAAATTATGTGATAGAGAATTTTCAAATTTAATTATCATATTCGTACGATTTCTTAGTGATTGTTATGTAAGGTCATTTTTTTGACAGATTTTCTCGTAAAAACTAAATCGAATGAATTTATAGTAAAGGCAACTTATGGGCGGTGATGAAAAGGGTTTAATTGGCATATATCGTGTGCTTTTAGGTCTCGTCTCGGTACTTTTCATAGTTACAAAGTTTAAGTAATTCAGCGAACATATTAATTAATTAAAGAGCAAAAAGGGAATATATGTATATTATAGGAATTTTGAATTAGAAACCACTTTTAAGACTTTTTCAGGTAGAACACGTTTTGAATTTTTATTTCATTCGATTTTTTTCATCCTCTAGCAATCTTCACTCAAACAGCGACACTCATATCGAACACGTTAACATTTTTTCGTATATTAATGACGTCATCATCACTCTTGAATATTATTCGTGCACACACAATTTCTCATCATCATCGTAATTAATACCGTTTGAAACAGTGAGCTTTGGAAAACATAATAAAAACGCATACAGAAACCTTGAAACCGTTGTTGTCTATAGAATTGTTTATTCATTGCGCGTTAATGTTAAGTGTTAATCCATCCATAAGCCTATTTTAAAGTCATTTCTAAAAGGGAGGTAGTGAACAGGTACCCAAAAATACCTGCAGACGCAACCACCAACCGTCTCTCACTTTTTTATCTTGATTTATTATAGTTTTATAACGTGTACAAAGAATGTGAATGTTTTCAAAACACATGAATTTGTATTTTGAATGTTATCTGTATAGTATATTTTTATCCTACCCGTTCCTTTTCTTGATTCTTCTCTTAAATTTGTTAAAGTACGTATATTTTTTTATCAGCAAGGATAATAAGATAACATTTTTAGAATAAATTGAAAACGACAGTCCTTGCCATTCTAAACAGGTCACTCCAGATTATGACCCTTTATAATTTTTAGATTGACACCAATTTATAGATTTTTCATCATATTATTCACGGAAACTGTACGTAATTAATTACACAGTAACCATTTCTAAAACCTTTAAACAACTTCAACATTCTTAGAAATCTACAGATCAGGTCATATGTCTTGTAAATTAACGCTAAAATGTCTGGTTTTTTTCGAAGTGAGTAGATTAAAATGCAATCACTATGAAATTATTTCGATTTTACCCGTTCAAATCATGGAGTACGAAATAACGAATTAGAATGTTTTTCTCACTGTGCGTCCAATAGTTTTTGCTCATTTTAAATTAAAATTGTTTAGTTTTGAGCTTTTAAAGTTACAACAACCATTCCGAAACAGATCTGCACAAATATGCTGCTCATTTTGATATTTTAAAGCTCAGAAAAATTCACTTTTACCAAAAAGTGAAACACAATTTCGTTTATAGTTAGAAACAAAATTGCATTTTGCATTAATGCACATCCCTCATCCACACAAGATGGATTCACACTTTCATCAATTCAAATCCACACTAAAAAGAATTTCATGATGAATTTTACGTTGAAGCCGAGAAACGTAAAATCGATCGATTTGGAAAAGAATTTCAATAAAAATTGCCTATAAATCTTGCACACACTCAGAATTCTGAATTATAGTAACCTATTTTCAAACAGTACACGCATTTACCATATTAATAACAATACGTAATATTTTTTCCTTCTCAAACTAATCGATTCAAGGTCTCTAATTTATTACTTTTCATATTTTTTGCACACACGTCGCTTGTTCACTCATGAAAAGCAACTAAATTTTTATACAAGCACAAGCACCATGAAAACGCTGACCGGCAGCAGACAGAGTTTCTTAATATTCTCTTCTTTCCTTCTCTCGCTCTCTAATCACTTTCTCCGAAACATTCAACTATATACTTCAACAAACACGTAAATATCATAGTAATCATTTACTAAATACCTTGTATACTAATTAATGTACGTAATATATAATTTATACAATGTAAATCTGAACACACGTATTTGTTTCAAATACGTTTTTTATTACACAGAGAGAATATATATTTTCGAGAAACGGCAGTCTGCTACAAACACAGGAGAAAGCCTTGTGGAGATTTTCCTTCCTAATGTTATTTTATTATTCGTCTGATGTATTAGTACGGGTTTTTCATCATTCAACAAGTTTTCTTCATTAGATGTATTGTAGATTTCATTTTCTGGGACTATTATTTGTTCTGTATTGCTCCAAACGTTGTCTAATTTGAGAGTACGCGTCACAACAATTTTACAATGATACGAACACAATAATACGAACAGGGTTTCACATGAGCAAATCAATACCTGATGAGCAATACGTAACCTTCAGTAATTAGAATATTATTGCAGAAATTCATAAAAAGAATCATATTGTATTTGTCCATCATTTCTGTCATTTCTAGAATCGATCTAAGAGGAAAAATCTCAAAAATTTTGTGAACACTGAAACTGACTGACTGAGACGAAATGTGCAAGCAGCGTGACTAATTTTGCAATCGACGAAAAGAGGTCAAACATTGATGAAATTAAAACTGACTGAGACAATTGAATTATTGATGCAAAGAATTGAAGGTGTAATTAGATTAAAACAGTGAATTTTCATGCTGAGATGAGAATGAATATATACGAATACCCTTGAGAGACGAAGAGATGAGAGAGACGAGAGGCAGAGTGAGGAGAGGACTTAAGTGAGAGCCTTATAAGTCCCGTGAATTTTTGTGCAATGATTCGTAGAAATGTTATATATCATATCTTCTCATGTAATCTCTCTTATATGTCCACTCTCCTTTGGCATCCAAACGTTGAACAAGACGTTTCACATAATTTTGTTTTTGGTTCCAACTCAATTGGCACATGGAAATAGAGTTTTCTTCCTATTAGATTTTTTTGCACATGTCAGTCCATTTTCACAGTGATTACTTGTCTGGGGGAATTGAGAAGGAAGAGGTGAAATTGAAGTTTAATAGTTTTTTTAGGCATTATTGAAGTACGTTGAATGTGTTTTTTAGAAGACTTTTACGCGCTACATTGGCTATACAGAATAAATCTCACGGCCATGCACGCACACGCTCGCGATTGAGCCGATTTTCGTTTTTTAAGTATGTCTAATAGTATTTTAGAATTAAAGTATAATTTTGTAATATATAGTTCGTATTAATGTTAAAGTGGCGAAATGTAGTAATCGTCGAAGGTCAAGCACAATTGAATGTATTTTTGTTGGTATTGTAGTAGTAGACGCGCGTTTTGTTGCTCGATAATAGTATTACATTTTTTGCGACATGATTTGGGCAGTGAATAGGGCAGGGTCAAATTGTGTAGTAATAGAAGTATTACATTTATAGTGGGATTACGAGTTGGCAGTGTTACAAGCGCATGTCCTCGTCGTCATCAGTAGTGCCCTGAGGTTGGCGTTGCTGTTGGGAAGCAGACGTTTCCGGTGGCAAGTAATGGGGATGTTCTGAAATAGCGTAGTAATTGCCGTGGTACACAACTCCCAATTCTCGTAGCATATCGCCGCGAATGGTAGCTTTGATTGTCCAGTGGTAGCAGTCGTCCGCTTCTAATCGCCTATCGAGTCGTTCCACATCTATGATTTTGGACGACAGTCGATCCAGAATGACGCCAATTTCTCGAATGCTCAAATGGTGCTTCTGGTCCATGGACAACTGATCAATGAGCAAGAGGAACTTGGATGAAGTCGTCTCTTCCTCGAGCACGGATACGTTGTTCTCCGTTTCCGACTCGGACGACTCTGTTGTCGTGTTCGACAAGGCAGGTGGAAGTTGCGGGGCCAAGTGATGGGGTAACAGGAGACCTCCAGAGCTTAACGGTCCTGAAAGTATAGGAAGACCTCCTGGACCTTGAGGTAACATCTCTGGAGGCAGACTAACAAACTTCTTGGCCAAGTAACGTCCATTCTTGTCGTCCGCGACACCCATAAAGCGCACATGAAGGGATTTACTTCCTGGTGGACCACCACTCAGTCCTCGACCACTTGGGTCCAATCCTGGATCTTGTATTGGCGAAGTAGCTACAGCCTTGTGCACCTTTCAACAACCCGAAAACAAAACAAACAAAATTTACAAGGATTTCTCAATTTACTAATTTCCCCGCCACAATCACTTCACTTCACAGAACACGAGACTTTTGTATACAAAGACAATATCAAATTATCAGTTCAGTATAAATCAAAGTCACATTTTATGGCTTCTTCCTTCCTTTGTCCCATAAACCTTAAACCTTCCTGACTCGTATTTTATTAATAAGTTGTACCGTTCTACTAATTGAAACCACAGTTCCGTCAATTCATCAACAATTCATAAGAAATCATTGTTTACAATAATATACTACCGTAAAATCTGATTTTAAAGAGTGCTTCTCATTGAATTGAAGACGCATGAAAATTCACTAATTTCCATAATAATTCTTCGAAAAAGTACTTTCATCAGCTCCTTTTTTGACAGTCACAATCCTTATTTATTGAATTCAAAGTACAGAAGAAGCCATAATCGTACTTTTATGTATTAAAACAAATTGCAAACATTCAGCAAAAGAGTTTTTGAAACTTTTTTGGATATGCGGCCGAGGATTATTAATTTGTATAGTTATTGCTACCATTAATCTAATCTATTGTTTAGTGTCCATAGTGTCTATTATCTATGGTTTTTTCATGCAAAGAATGTGAATGAATAAGATGAAAAGAATAGGAAACTGGGCGGGACCTACCTGGGTACTCTGACACGAAAGAGGGAATCAAGACAGAGGGTCAGAATGTCAAACGGCGGTCTCCGTCCCCTCCTTTTGTCTATGCCTTGACCTTTGTCCACGTACCCAGGCATGCTCCGCCTGTGAGCCTACGATCTACGATCAACATAAAAGCTCCAAGCTAACTTTCTTTTGTTTTGTTTTTGCCACATTTGCATGTTTATAAATGTAACACATGTTATCAATAGCAAAAAAATCTCAGAGAAACAGAAGATAAGGCGGAAGAAATCGTTTCTTTGCCACCATAAAAGCAAGAAAAATATTGGCTCTGAAAATGCGAATCGTATAATCCTGGTAAAAATGGTAGTATACTACACGTCGCAAGTGGAATTTCGTAGCTGAGAATGGGCTTTTGACTTGTGCGTGTCGACTTCCATAACAATAATAATGCGAAAAATGTAGCATGAAGAAACAGGGAAAGCAAGGAAGGTAGAGCTTGAATGCTGAAAATGGCTTAGAAATGTATGCAGCATTGTGTACGAGATGCGATTTTTGTTATGGTTTAGGAGAAGCACTAGAAAGACCGGAGATGTTTCTCCGAGTTGAGTGACTTTAGTGTATGGGAATCTCCGAAAAAAGGCAGAAGGAGGATGGCATCGTATGGCATGGCCAAGGCAGCATGTGCATGGAAAAGGAGATTTAAGAGGACAAAGTGGAGTAAAGGGCGTTAGATATCAACTCGATCCCTTACGATGAGCAGAAAGCTTGCAAACAGACATAACAGAAGATACAGAGAGTATATTTTCCTTTCCGTTTTTGCTCTTACAAAGTATTAGTACTGAAGGCAACGCAAAACGCAAAGTGTAATAGTAGTAATAGAAGTAGAGAGAAGAGGAGAAAGGGCTAAAAAAATTTGAAAGAGTGAGTTCCATGCGATGGAAAGAAGTAGAATGCCGCATGGAGGAATTTTGTGTCTGCAGAGAGCGAGGGCAAGCGAGAGAAAGCGGAGAAAGTGGGTTGCGAAAACTAGGTCAATGTGACACGTGCTCTTGAGTTGCCAGGGTTGGCTTCTATGTGTGTGAGAAAAAGACTTTCTCCACTACTCCTATGTTCTATGCTTAGCGTTTGCTTCGTCTTGTGTACACACGAGGTCCATAGACACCGCACCGGGTACGTTAGTACCTACATAACTGTACGATTCTTGGGCGAAAGGGAAAACCAGGCCCGATGATGTTGGTGAAGTGTGTGTGTGTGTGAAGACAAGATGCTCAACCGTAGTACGGTCATCGTAGAAAGCAGAGCAAACTTTACTACTACGAGAAGAGTGAGACTCCGTTTTTTGGAGAGTTTTTCCGAGTTGTCCTAGTGCCTAGTGCCAACCTTGGCGCGCAAGTCTCACGCTCCCCATCTCGTCTCAGACTCTTTTTTCTTTTGTCAGCAACAAAAAACGGAATCAAGCTGAGTCGACCTCAGTTTTTCTCTACTATTAAATGACTTGACCACAAGTTGACTCCTTTAGTCCCTTTTTCTCATTCTTGAAGGTAAAATATGACATCAAGTTGCAAGCCAAGATAAAGCCATGAAAATATATTTTAATGGGTGTATATATGTGTAGTGGCCCTTAGCAAAATGTCCTTTATACAAGACGTATAGTCGTATACATAGACTGAAGACATAGAAGACATGCCACGATGCCACACGATATCAGAGCACTAGTGCATCATGAATACTATATTTACTACAAATATGGATCCAGAGGTTTCATATTGTACAGATATATACATGTCTTGTCTTACAACACGACTTTTTTTCATTTGACTTTCACATGAGAGCCAAACATTACAGTTACCTCACATACTACACACACAGAAACCTTTTTGGTTTTCGTCGTCGTTCGTCGTCCAGGATGGTATCTTTTTTCTGCTTTCTCTTTTTGAACTCAAGTCATGGTTGTCAGAAGATAATGTCAGGAAGGCGGATGGACTTGTCTAAAAAGCGACGTGAGAAATTCCGACTGTCCCCGATTTTCATGTGCTATGGAGAGGTGCATTGCATAATGGATGAGACTATGAGGGAACACCTGGGACTTTCTTCCCAGGAGTAGAACACAACATTGATCTGATTTTAAAGGAGAAAAAAAAGGAGGAGGAAACAATCGCAGTCAGTCTGTCGCTTGTTGAAATGAAATCGATTCTCATTCTCGCCTCTTCTTCCCGTATGAGAAGGAATGGGACACATGAGCTGCCCTTCTCATTTCCTTTGTGGAAGAGCAAAAAGTCAGAGACAAGAGGCAATTACGTTGGAACACATTCCAAACTCAATTCACTGGGTTTTCCTTCGTTCATTTTTAATCGGGTCCACACTACACACTCTAAAGCCAACACAGACTCATTGGCTGACAGTAACACACGGCTATAAACTTTCCTAAGATAAATGCAAGTCTGAATCAATTTTGCTACTCTTTTTCTTCCCTTTTTTCTCTATCAACTTGAGTCAACTTTACAGAAAAAAAATTCTTTTGTACTTCACCAACAAAAAAGATGGCATTCAGGCATAAAATCCTTTCCACGCTTTCTTCTTTTGCCTGCGGACAAATAATAGCTCATTTGCTCCATCTCATCAAGTTCCAAAAGAATAACCAGGCTCATTAATCCTGTCTCTCCAGCTGTCTTTCCTCTCTGTCTTCTTCCTCAGCGAAACAACTCTTCTCTCCACTGTACTGTTTCAATCTTTACCATTCGTTCTTTTGTTCAAATTTTGCGTTTTCAGGCCAATATTTCTTCGCATCAGTTATCTCCTTTAGTTCTCATTACTAGGGTTATTCTCTCAAGACAATGGACTGAGAGACGTACCATAAGGAAATATATGATATGCTCAAATAACAATGAAGAATGGTTCATAATAAGCTTACATGTGTATAAAATGAGAAATTATGATATATGCTAAAGCATTACTGAATAAAAATGAACTTTCTCCACTATTCATGAAATAAAAGCTTGTAACTTATCTGTATACTACGCACTGTTAAATTACTAGAAAGGATGAAATGTAAAATGGTGATATAATTTTCCGCTTACCTGTATTTTACGACCTTCTTCATGAAGGGCGCAACAGTGGAAGTCACAGTAAGAAGGTTCAGGAGGTGAACCACGACCACCAGTGCCATGTGGCGGGTGTTGGGGTGGGAAATGTCCTCTTTGAGAACATTCTACAGTGTGGACATGAATGGGAGCTGTGACCCCGCCAGCAGAAGATTCAAGTGACGAGGAACCTTGTCGCGGCAGTCCACGGGATGAGTACTGGTAACCTGGATAATGCGGGGGCACGGGTGGCGGAAGTCCACGGGGAAGACCTCGCGGCACACTATCGTACGACGAATCCTCGTGACTTATCACAGTGATCGTTGGAGGTTTTGGCCCGTAGTCATTGATGAGCGTCTCCAACTTCCCATCTTTTGTGATTAACGTCCTAACTCCCATTGCGCCTACTTTTCCACTTGAGCTCGAAGGATAGCCTGCGCCAAAACCAATTCCAACAAAAATTCTTTTATCACATTTGCGCTCCAAATTCTTTCCGCACATTTATGTACATACAGTGAAATCTTATAAAGCAAATACACAGACATTATATGCTACAAAGTTTCAAGTTTTAGAAGGAAACAACCACAACAATGGAGCACAACACGTACAGGAAAACAGAAAGTCACTATCACTAAACTCAGTACTTTCTGAATCTGAGTTGAAAAAATTCGTGCTAGGGTCATTTAATTGCTTCAGCGGTTCTATAGTATTTACAAACCTAATTGCATCTTCTACATCTGCATCATAGACTATAATTTGGCCGTTGGAATTAATCAATAATCAAAATTCATACAAGAATGGAAAGAAAACGGGCGTAATTCTAAGGTACTTATGAAGGATGAATCGGAATCGTATCTAGTGAAAGCAGAAGACATGCAAATGATGATTCTATAAATACTTATGCAACGATTGAATGAAAGCAAAGAGAAAGGAATACAAGTATGATAATGAAGGACAAATTGAAAAAAAATGAGAGAAAGTAAAAAAGTGAAAGAAAGAAAGGTACTGTGTTGGGTACTTGGCTGGTATGGGGACAGCCGGCCACCTTGCGACTGTGGGGACAGGGAACAAGGGGAGATACGTCTGGCGAAAGCGTCAACGGAGTGCGCATGAGCAAGATTTGGGTGCGAAGCAGCACCTGGCGGAGGCGGCGGGCGTTGATCCCAGGTGAGCACGATTGTAATCCGCCCTCGACTCTCCATGATCTTCCATGACGGCACCTCATCCTGAAGGTCCAGCGATGATATTGCCTCGCAAACAATTTTCGGGATTGAGGACAGCGCTGTGGGTAACAAAAGTAACAACAACGCCCCGAGTTAAGTTTTCACTTTCTTGTAGCACGTTTTAAAGTCCAACATGAGAAGTTATATATACTACTAAAACTTGTTTTTGGAAACTAAATTCATAGCTTTTGAGTTTTTGGGCGGTGTAATTTAACTTTCACTCTGACCTCACACTGTCCTCACCCATTTGTTCACTAGTGATTATTAAAAGCAGCAAGTCAAAAAAGACAAAGGAAGACAAACGGAGCAAATGGACCGGCCGAAGGGTGAGGAAGTTGTGGAAGTTCATGGAGAGAAAGGAGGACGACAAGAACAAAGGACCGTCTTGTCAAGAAGGAATGAATGTTTAAACGAGCTCATTTTCCTACTATTCTCTCCATTCTAAGCTTTTTCACTATGTCCAAACAACAAGGGTCGACAAACGGCACAAGTCACATATTGCTTTCTGTCTCGTTTAATGTACCATCTACCCAGACTCTGTCCTTTGAGACTAAAAACTTATGGTGCTTAGAAGTTGGAAGTTCTGAACATTCGACACTACACAACTTTGTACATTTTTCTATTACTATAAACTATCCTACACGGTGTGACTTGCGTTACTGGAACAGTTTTTATGATCAGGATCATGACGAGATAAAGCATGCAGGATCCAAACAACGGATTTTCTAAAAGAGAAGTCGAAAATGTCTTCATCTTCATCTTCCATACCCTTAAATTATTTGGACATCTATCAAATCAAAATCAAATCACGTAAATAAAATACCACTTTATTTCTACAGACCAGACTTTGGATCGAGATTGAGACTTTTTCACGATTAATGGTAATTTTGTCCAAAAAAAGACAAAGGCACTCAGTTTGCAGACTTTGTACCCGTGTTCTTTGGGAGTAAGGATGACCTCGTTATAGACATTGTGTCTCCAAGTTATCCATGTCCGGGTAATGGAATGAAGACAGCGCGAGCTAATTGGGAAAGTTTCTCAAGACTAAAACTCAATCCGTTCTTTTCACAGTGTTGATGTGAAGAAGAGAACGAAATGCCACTGTCGTGTGAGTCTTTTAGTTCACACAAGTACTATTTTCTCTCCTTTCTTCACAGTCATTAGGAAACTACGGATGAAATCAATTCAATCTGCACTCTCCCTGTTATACACAAATGGGATTGAACTATGCACTTTTCGCTACATTAACCCTCTATAACATTGCATTAAAAATTTCATGAACTTTCCTCTCCACAGGACGAGAAATCGAAAAGTCTAATGTTAAAGGATTTCAGAATAAAACGATTAATTTAATAGAGTGATTCCATTTAATTTTGGTAAGGTGACTAGTGACTGTGACTGGTGACTACGTACATGATTTATCTATTTGTCATGTTGTGGAAACGAACTCATGCAAGACAAAGCGTGTGACCAAGTGCCACTAACATGCAGCGACATAGTTTTGTAGTACTTTGAAATAACATGGAGCTGTCGTACAATAAGAGCTAAAGTGACAAGTGGATTGTTCATATTTGATGAAGTGGTGTGACAACTGACAACCGCAAGCGCGCCATAGTGCTCTTAATGGACTTGTCCATTTAATTCACCTCCATCTTCATTAACGCGTGCTTTATTATTCGCATTTTGTCTCGTGTTTTGCCTGTTCTTATTATATGCAATTATGATTCCTACCATACTCGTTCACAGAGACAGATTCCAAGTGTTTAGGAAATTGAAAGGACATGGAAATTGGAATGAAACTCGGAAGGACTGCGAGGAAAAAGTCGTAAATAAATTTCCTTATGGGTGAGCAGAGTTGGTGTTTGATCTATTAAGTTCAGAAATAAAAATAGGATGCTGACCTGCACGTATGACATCCACACCAGCGGGACACCACCGTTCACCGGGTCGAAGGAGAAGGAAGACCGTGTTATCCGGCAGTGACCGGAAATACTCTGAATCATCTACTTGCGTTCCATCAATTTCCAAAACAGCACGAACACTCTCAGCACCACTCACACCCAACTTTTCCCTCCCTGTTAAAAAATCAAATAATGACAATTTCAAATATCAATTCGAAAAAAATACATTAGTATACATTTGAACAACGGTTAAATGAAGCAAAGATTTCTCAAAAACTGAACTGAAACATTTGTATTCGTAGTTTTCAATCTAATTAACATAATGACCAATTAATTCACTGACCTCTAACAATTAGCTCTTCCAACGATGCAACCACGAGAGCCTTTCTGGATATTCTGGAGCTGTCCCAAACCTTGAACGGTCTTCTTCCTCGAGATGTCTATGAAAATTAAAAGAAAACAACAAATGGATCAGTTGAAGACTTGTAATGCCTAATTTTTTTCAATACTACAATTTGCAATGTAACAAAAGCATGACTTGATCTCTGAGTGCATCATGTTACAGTGCAGATGAATCGTTTTGATGCTTGGCTAGTCTGCGTGAGACGAAGACGGCGAGAAGGGCCGAGAGAGAGAATAAAGAAAATCGATGGCCACTGATGTGAACAACCACTGGGATATGTTCAGGTCTCATTCGTCTTGGGTATTCTTACGAATATGACATTTGCGACCACACAATAATCCTTGGACAATGCGATAAGAATGTTTGGAGTGTAGGAAAACTATTCAAAGGTCAGTAACACTAACGTCCTGGGTCATCTTCAACCTTCATCACTGTTTATTTCAGGTTGTCGCTGTCGGATCCTAAATTCATCTTAACTCGTTCTTCGTGCACTATAGTATCAAAATATGCATCGTATATTTTAAAATGTACAATTCAGAGCACTTTTCAAGTTGTTGAAATTGATGGTTCAAGTTTCAAAACATAATTGGTAAAAAAGTTGATAAAATCAGCGTGTAAAAGTGATACTTTCATAGTATTTACATTATTATTGTAAGATTGAGAGAATTGAAAAGGCTGTGCACGTGTGCGAAAAGTCTTGTCTGCACTTTTTCGATTTGAAGTTGAAGAAAATAAATGAAGAAGAATTTATTTTACACGACAGCGAGTATGTCAATTTCTCACAAAGTTACAATAGGAGATTGATTGGACTGCTGACATGAAACTAGAGTGATTGAGCACAAGTTAGGACAGATGTTAGATTGTATTTCTGCAGTGGAGTAGCGCGTGGGCGGTGTTGAATGAATGAATGAATGAATGACACAATTTGTAGAAAAATTCAATGTCTTGTGTTTTCGCATGTATGAAACTGGAGCACAATATCCCGGTACAATGCTTGCTAATTACAGAGTCAACACTTTATCGTTGCACGTGAGAGTTGAAGTATAGTAAAGTAGAGAGTGCTAGAATAGGAGTTTGAAATAGGAAATGAATTGATAAGGGTGATAGTGTGTATGGTTACTTACCTCTCTTGACATGACGACATCTCCCTTGGCGGTGACAGGCTGACCGTTTGACCTGGGAGGTGGTCTGGGGGGTCGCCTCTGGTCGGAGGGTTCTCCGCCGCCGCCGCCACCGCCTTTCCTGGGCCCTGCCTTGTCCGCCGTGTCCTCGGTGGACACTTACAGCGGGCAAGTGGCCTACGACGAAGGACTCGGGGCCATCTCGTCAGTCCGGGCGCCTCCGCACGACTCGCCTTCACTTTGAGACTGAAACACAGAGCCGCACAACCACGTCGTGTGTTCCTTTTCCTTTGCGTCGATCAATGCCCGCCCTCCCTCTGCAAACGCTGACACACATTCCATGCACAACACCGAACGAACCGAATACTCTCTCCCATCTCCATGAGCAGTTTTACCCACCAGAACCACTTTCCCTTCGTCCCCTGCTCTGCTCTTCCCGAATTTTCCTCAGAACTCTGAACAGAGACTCACTTTCTCACTGTGCTTACGGCCTCTCGTCTCTTTCAGCCCAATTCCAACCATCACTAGTCCTACTGCCTAAAAAGGACTTCGTCTTCTTCTTCAGCCCTGTCTCTCGCTCTCGCTCTCTCTTTCACACACACACTCTCCACACAAAGTTCAGGTCTGTACGTGATGTTGGCTGTTGCCAAAGTGTGGGTGAGAAGACCAAAAAGAGAGAAACTGAAGAGAAGAAGATGAGGACTGCCACCCCGTCGTGGAAGCAGGGAGTCCGACTTCGATTGACCTCGTTTCCACTCCGTTCCACTTTCTCCACTTTCACTCTTCACGGTTTCAAACCGCTTTCCCTTCTTTGCCTCAACAACATTTGCTACTTTCACTTTCCACTAACACCGTATCGTTTCACTTGTACTACATGCATATTTTCTTAACGGCTCCATTTCATTCAACTGCCGGACACTTGCATTTTATTTCTACTTTGTACTTTCCAGAACTTCAAGCTCTCTTTGCTCTCTGCTCTCTCACAGAGCCAACAGCCAACCATCTTCTAACTTTGTGAACAACTAAGTCTTCTGGACTCAGGATGCATACACAAAAAACATAAACAGCCTCATTCCACTCTTTCCCCTGGGTGAACGTTAACACTTGCCAACAGAATGGGGAATGAGGGAATGGTGGCGTAAATTGAACAGTAACTGTTAACCAAGGAACCGTGTAGCGGAATGAGCGACAACAACCATATTTTTCTCTATTCCATTGGAAATGGAATGAAAGTGAAAGCACTGGACAACAGTTTCCTATTACCATTTCTTGTATATGCTATACGTCTGTATACATATAGATGGCAGAAATCGTTCAGATCCTTTAATTTATAGTATATCGTTATTTATAAAGTTGTACTGAGACGTGTATCGTGTGTCCCATATTGCAGACAACACTTGAGTGCATAGGCATTGTATAATAATAAAAACTATAGAGTCACCGTGTGTAATTGGTTCAAACACCGAACAACCTGGAAAAGAAAAGGTGCAACAGTCAGGACTCGGAAACCATTACATTTTGAACTGTACGTCTCATCCAAGTCAAGTTTGTCCGTATCACTTTTGCCTTCTCCAGATTTCATTTCGTTTCTGTCCTCGTGGCGCCTTTTGTCACTTTTGGCGTTGTTCCCTTTTCATTCTAGTGAACAAACTGCTCACACTTGCTCTTTTTCTCCTGTCCTTTGTCAACGTGTCTCTTTCCTTTCTCTTATTACGCTCCAACAAACACAATCCTTGCAATTTCTGACCTCTCGGTCTCATTCTTTTCTCCCTACAGAGCCATTTCACTAAAGCACAATGCTTCGTTGAGTCTTTCCACTTGTTTGGCTTCCAAGCCATACGATCCCTGTTATAATCATTTGGCTTCTCTAATCTTTATGCTCCTGTCATCCTTTAGTATAACTTGAGCATTGGATACAAGCTATGAAAAAATAGACGTTCTTTTATCCAGAAAATGATATAAAACGGATTGCTATTTTTGTAAATGCATGTACTGTAATACGAGTTCAAGATAAGATTATCTATTTTTCAAATGGTAATAAATATTCCGCGTTCGATTCGTAAATAAGATAATGCACAAAGGGTTCAAAAAAGTGCACAGCTATGACCCTATGACAAAAAAGAAATCCTAGTAGTGGGATCATCATAACAATAAAGTCTATGGGAAGTGACTTTTGAAGTCGGACGAGAATTTCTGGTTTAGGATGTGACTGAAGGAGTTGTTCCAGTACAGTAAGTTGACATAGTGGCAGTGCAGTTCCCAAGAGAAAGAAAGGAAAGCGGTAGTACAAGTGAAACGATACGGTGTTAGTGGAAAGTGAAAGTAGCAAATGTTGTTGAGGCAAAGAAGGGAAAGCGGTTTGAAACCGTGAAGAGTGAAAGTGGAGAAAGTGGAACGGAGT
>JABASF010002298.1:0-15525 GCA_019776145.1 Harlomillsia oculata
AGTTTTTACTTTTACTACCTTTCCAATGCAATGGACAGTTAGTTTGTGTTTGTCTTTCGTCGTGAAAGGTTTAGTTTAGGTTGTAGCCGTAGCCGTTAGGCGTCTTTTGGTGCCTGTATGGCCTAAGTTAATTGTTAATTCGAAATGTAAAAGTCCCAAACTCTGTTTTGGTTACCAGTTACGACAATTTCAGTAGTGTTAAACGAAATTAACTTTAACTTTACAATTTGTCTTTGTATTGCACATTGTATTTAAATTATTTTCTAGGCGTCAAGGGAAAACACAAGAGGTGGTATACTTAAAAAGCCAATAAAAGTGAAAAAATCTCGGTTTTGCGTTTTACACGCAGTACATAAACATTGTTTCATCTCGTTAGATAGATGGTTAATTTTTTAAGAGTTTCTTTTAGATTTTAACAAACCGACATTCAACATGTCCGGGTATTATTATATGAATGTTCCTACTTCGACTGTTCTTCGTTATCCATTTGACGATCCACCTCCGACTGAACAATATAATTACATGAAAGCCACGCCGTGTTCAATTGGTAGTATGAAGAGAAAAGCTACGGATGAAACCCAGTTTATGTAAGTTGAAGGCTGAAGTTAAGGGCATTTAATTGATCGTTACTTGTATTGTATAAGGTATTAATAAAGTTATAAACTCGTTGTATTTCAATTTTTGACTAGTGCCAGTGAACCTGCGAGAAAGTTGGCAGCAATCGCTGAAGAAGCGGCTGACATTTTGGATGCCGATGGTTTTTATAAGGACTTGCATGAAGAAGGAAAATCAACAGGAGCCATGGGTGACGCTGATAATCACGGAATCAAAATTCCCGAAGGAAAAATGGACAATGTTGTTTCGGAAAATGATGACATGATGGACTGTACTTCGACCATTATAGGTCCGGTACCTCAAGTGAATGAACATCATGAATGTTCTATTTCCATTTTTAAAATGCTTTCCTTCTGTTTTGAACTATGATAATTCGAGGATAAGGAATGAGAATGAGGATAATTATGATTCTTTATGATATGATTCCATATGATGAAGATGAATAGATAAGGATAAGGTCAAGGTGAAGGTGTATAAATGAATAGTTACTACTTTCATTACCATTTATTTGTTACTTTCGATGATTCGGCTTTTCTATAAATTGTATATTGTATTTTTGTATTGATTGCGGATACTTTTAGTATTTTAGTCGTTTTGAGCGTAGTTTTGATCACGGAGCACAGCTTTCAATATCCCAAGGCCGCTGAGGAAACGTATCTAAAGTTGCATTTCTCAAATATGAAACCCCGTCAAAAATGCATTCATTTCCTTCGTCAGTAAAGTAAACCAAAGGTCTGTCAAAGGGAACACCTCCGTTTAGTGCGTAAATAGCTTGAGTGATAATTCCAGTCCATTCCAATTCATATAAATTAGACGTTTCCGTTGTCCAGAGTGGTCCCATTCCCCGTGTACCGTACTGGAAAAATAATCCTGGAGCCGGGGCCGAAGCGTTGTAAAGAATGTGGAAAACTCCTTCATATGCATGTCCGTAAGTGCCTTGAAGGGTTTCCGGTCCATGAACTATGTCCGAATTTGACAAGAATTTTGCAGGAATCTCATAAGACGCTTTATGTTTACGGTCGAATACGGAGCTCGGAAATTCCGCATCGGATGTCCTTTTGCCCTGGTCCATGGTGGTAGTCGTAATAATAGATTTTACGAGTGTTTCGTAGGACATTTTTTCTGTTTCTGGTTGATTAAAAATCAACTTGAAGATTTGTCTGTGCAACCATCGATGGTCAACTTCTGCTGCTGGGTGAAAGGTCGGTCCATTTATTGCAGTGAAGATTCCTAGTTTCAGGTCAGGAAAGAAACCGAGCCTTGTGGTAAATGGTGTCAGATTACCACTATGTGTTAGTTCAAGGTAGCCTAGACCAAAATATGTACGTTTATACGTCATTGAACATATCTGGATAACCCTGGATAACCTAATCAGAAAATATGTTCCGTACCATCATAAATGGCTTGCCACATTCCCAACCCATAAGAAAGGTTGAGATCGGTTTCAGTACTATTGAAATATGCTCCGACGTCACGGTAATCAACGTTCGATGGTTTACGAGTCCAGTCCATTGCCTCTTTGGACACAATTTGAGTTCCATTGAAGCTTCCGTTATTCAAATGAAATTTTAGGTATTTTGCCATGTCTGACATGCTTGCGATTACGCCTCCTGATGCAGCCCCGGAGTTTCCACTTTAAAAAGGTAATAAACAGTACATTTTACACCCATTATGAAAAAGATTTATGAAATAATATAACATTTTGACATAATTTTGCTACTTTGTGTGCCTTGCATCCATTTTGATCATTTCTTCAAAATGTGGATGGTGAAAGTAGCTCCTCGACATGTTAACTACGGTTTCATAATCTTCAGTATCATTCATAATTATACTGTCTGCCATTTCCAATGCATCAAACAGATCTTGTACTAACGTGTCGAATGGTTTCTGAGCAATGTGTCCAATTATATCGCCGGCAAGCACAACCAAAATGTTATTGTACGTGAATATATTTCTGAATGGGCATACTTCTTGCAAGTAGCGAGAGCGGCTATTAAATTGAATTAATTTTATGTTTTACATAAAACAAAGCCAAAATAAATTGATGCCAATTGCCAATGGACTAACTATAGCCGTTCAGCTCGTGTTGGATATGCTCCTACAGAAACTCCCCAACCGTTGCTTCCCAAACATCCTTGATGAGATAACAAATCCCGAAACGTCATGTACTCTGTACGGAATCTAGAAAAAAGGTAATCAATTTGAACTAAATTACAGCACGAAACTTCCATTTCCATTTTTCCATTTCTAAATAAAGTCTTGAAAGTTAAATCTCTTTGCCTGTCGGAAATCATGAAATTGTAATCCGGAGCCAAAACTGAAATTGGTACATCCAAAACTGATTCACCCAGGTCAGGAAAACGTTCTTGAAGGATTTTCACGGTCACAGAAGCAGTGAAGGACTAGAAGTATCCATTTAAATTACATTTTGATCTTGTACGCACAGGCACATGCAATCGCAGTTTCTGCTTCCTACCTTTGAAACTGATGCAATTGAAAATCTTGTATGCTCATGGACGGCAATTGACAGTTCCTTATCCATCAACCCAAAACCGGCTAAAACAGTGTCCTCAATTTCATCCAGTTTCACAATAGCAATCCCAACTCCTGGAATTTGATTACGAGGTAAAAACTCATCTTCAACTATTCTACGTAAACGCTCCAGATCTATGAATCCGTTGGACATGGACACAAAAAGTGTCAAAAGTGCAAGATGCAGAAGCATGCTTTTAGTACAGTTTGGACCTACGAAAAACACTGTAGTACAGTATTACGCACAATTTAACTATATAACTATTGGAAAAGCTAAATTATAAGATTCAAACAACAGTGCAACATTCATTTATCGTTTATTTCATAATTATAATTCTTTAATCTACTATTACAATATTCATATTCAGTTCTCGTTACATTAATTCCCTCACGCAGATTAGATAACTAAATAATGAAAAGTATATACTAGCATAATATTAGTTTTCGAGTGATCGCTTAATCATTTCCCATGACCAAAGTAATTATTTTAATCGTATCAATCAGAGTATTACAATTACAATCAATCAGTATTACACTCAAGATACAAGGGAATCAGCCCGCCTATATCGACTGTTTCAGTTTTCATTATGTGACAACGGGACTGACAAGTGACAAGTCATTCAGGTAGGAAATATTAATTTTTATTAAGGTAGAATGAATGCAGGAAGAATAAAAGTTGCTGATATCATAAATGGCCCTCATCTTATTACTTTAAACCATTCATTTTGTGTTCGTCGTGTTGCCTTACAGATACAGAGACATTAAAACATAAAAAATTACGATTACAATAGACCTTCATAATAAAACTCCCGGATGTTTACCGGTCGATATCTGCACAAATGCGCATAAAGCATACCAGAAATGATAATTACAATTTGCATCCTTTCATTTTTGTGTGTTGTATTGTGATTTTGTGTGATTGTGAATGACAATCTGAAAAATTGAAGCCTCTGAGCTGAGCTATGGACGCTACTACTACTACGCCCAAATTGCCCCATCAACATTTTAGTGTTTTACAGGTGATCACAATCACAATACAATTATATACATTTAAGATTTAAGCCACTAACTTTTGTTACTATCAAATGAGGATTAGTGCATAAAAATATGTAAAATCTTGCTTTTTAGAGAGAAGAAACTAGATTGCGCCGTCAGAAAAAGAGCACCTATGTTTTCCTCTTATTTCTTTTGGGAGCATTGGTAGCAGCCAATTCCATTTTTACTTCAGTAATTATGTTGTACAATGGCTCTGTGGAAAATTCCAATGCAAATCATCTGGGTATGTTTTATTTTAAAGCAATGTTAAGAAGAACATGAATTGTTTGATTTCTTTGCTGTAATTTCCTAAACTGTCACAGATGAAATATCGTACGAGTTGAAATCATTGTCGCATACTTTTTCGTTATTTTACGAGAATCAGAATCAACAGACATTCCAACCACAATCAACGACAAAAATACCAACAATATCGTCCTCAATGTCTACATCTACAGATTCCATTTCTACGTCAGGTACAAGTACAACTGAAGCTACAATCAAAAACTGCACACTTGATCCACAAGAAGATTGCAACCCAATAATTCAGTTGAGGAAATACAACCATAATATTAAGATCCAGTGCTTTCACTATTGTAGTTCTCCTAAAATATATGGTGCAAGGGCAAACTGGACATTAACATTTGGAGACACGATATACATAAATCAAGTGCTTCTGTGTAAGCACTTTAATTTTTATGATTCTTGTTGATTAGTTTATGTGTAGCTCGTTGAGGCTAATGTAAAATTCATTTTGCAGTGGCACCCAGTGAGGATAATAAGTACAATTTCCGTTCCGTGAATCAAAAAATGGCTTATAGAGTTTTGCAAGACTTTGAAATGCATGACAGCATACAAAATTCGTGGTCCAAGGATGAATGGAAACATGAAATTCCGGACTGCACCGATGATGCCGACCAGCTTCAAAAAATGCAATTATTCGATTGTAGGAAACCTCCATCTCCAAAAAATATGAATTAACTGGTCACATGAAGCAACAACATCATTATATTTACAGTAGTATTTTTATGCCTAGTAAATGTGTCGATGAAAGCCAACCTTCGACACTCGACAGTCATAGGTCATAGTCATAAAATAAACTAAGAACTGTCCTTGAAAGAGCTTCGGAGTGTGAGTACGGAATGGCCTTTTCCCTTTTGTTAATGTGTTCAATGTTAATTTTTATGCTTGCTTCCAAAAAATAAAGTTTTTATGTTTTACTTTCAATTCAACGCGAACAAAAGGTTCATAGTTTCAAAGCTGGTACAAAGTGTCGCCGACAGACGTGGGTTTAAAAAGGCTTTATTGCAAAATTCATGTGATCCTGGTTTGTTTAGTCTGATTCAGAAACCGTTAGTCGTCGGTATGGTTTTATGATTTCATGTAACGATGTAACTCAATCTCAAGAATAAGTAAACGTGATTTGCACTTGTTTTGGTCGGGTTCGGAAGGCCACCACGTGTTGAGTGCGGGGTGTTGGTAATTTGATGTTTTGTCGGTATTTATGTTTCACTGTTCTTGTGCATGAGGACATGAATCAGCAACAGAAGTGTGTTGACCAGCACTTCTGTTGTCTGTTTATTCTCAACTTAACATAATGTCAATGAAGCATGACAGGATGCTTCGCATGACGTTGAGAGATGTGTTAATGTTATCATCTGCCGCATTGTAGGAGCATCATTTCCCAACCATAAGAATCAGTCATGTCCCGTTAACCACCAGTCTTTTCCAGCCACTTGTGTTCACACACTCTGAAAAAGAATTTAGCTCAACTATTACGTCCATACGTGCAAATATTCATTTATTGCCTTGCCTTGCCCACTTCATGATCGGTTTTATAATCCATATTTTGCATAAAGTTATAGACATTTGCAAACACTTTTTTGCATTAAAAGCTTTTCAGGAAGTCTTCTATACCTACATCATTTGATGGTACTGAGTTTTTGTAGACTTAGAGCTCCTGTTTCATCATTATCAAATTCTGAGGAAACGAATAAAACCACTGTTCCGCCGTATTCGCCATCTAAAGAACCGAGATTTGCACATGTCAAAGCAAAGCGCAGACATACAGACAAACCACATGGACAAGTTAATGTGTAACAGTTATGTTAGAAACCCAAAGGAAAAAACTGCGATTTACGCATTAAGCTTATAGTAGAAATTGTGATGGTTCCAGTAGTGCCGTATGCAAATCTATGCTTTTTGCAAAGCTCTAAAGGAAGGGTAGAGGATAAGGGTTGTGACGTGACTTTTGTGACCAATCCATAGCTGTAGTTCATGTTCACACTACATTCAAAGTGTGTGGAAAATGTGCGTTATTTGGAACTTGTGAGATGCAATTTGTACTTGTTTGTATGGTTAGTAGTATAACATACTGTGCGTTACTCAGTTGACGACTTGGTCCTCTTTTTTGATCACGAGTGAGATATTCTGCAAAGCTGTAGCTCCTTGCATCAGAAGTTTCAGCATTCTTCAAGGGGAACAAAAGCAAAGGGGACAGATGTGACAAACTGTCTTTTTATGAATTACTCACATCGCATTGCATTGCAATGGTTAGAGTTCAATTCGCTACTAAGGAGGATTACGACTAAGAAAATTGTCCGCGCAAAACCTTCCATATCCAGACTTATTAAAACGTTGCGTCAGAGTTAACCACGGAGCAGTTGCCGTTCACTTGTTGAGCGTGGCTTTGGCTCGTCTCTTCTGGTGACATCACAAGGAAAATTCTAGTTAATTTGAAGTTTTCTTTTATCCTTTTCGTGACCACAGTACACCATTTCTAATTACCCCAGTGAGTTTCAGTCATTGATCGCTTTTTGTCTTTAGTGTAGGTATACTTGGTACAAATAAGTAGAAGTTTTGAAAAAAGTGTTAATGTGACATCAAAATTAATTTGCATTCTTTTTTCATTGTGTTTCAATTTGATTAGAATTTACCAAGAGTTCAAATAAGTGTCAACTTATAAACCCATTTCTCCGTACACGTGGCGTGACGTTCCAGAATCTTGACTCGGTCGTTGTTCCTAACTTCGCCATATTTCGAGCTTCGACTTCCAGATTTCCTGGACGAACCAGATCTCTATTTGCTCATCCGTTATCTCACATAAACACAAAAAAATGGTAAGATGATACTGCTGAAAATAACAATAATGCACCATGCTCTCATGCTAAATTATACAATCATAGTTTCCCCCTTTATCATTATTTGCTCATTGTTTACTGAGCATGTGCGACTTAAGCTTACAAGTGCATTTATTCTGCACTCATTTTTCAATCATCGCTCTTTTTGTATTGTGTTTCAGCCTTCCAATGTTTACATGAAACTGGCCCTTCGTCTGTCAAAATGCAGTCTTTCATCAGCTTTGCTCATTCTGTTCATATTCCTGACATTTCATCCAACCAGCATCAAAGCTAAGAACGAATACGACGAACCTTGCAAAAGCTACAAGGATTGCGTTACCAGGAGTTTGTCATGAAGGCAAATGCCAATGTACATATGACACAAATCTCAAATTGTCACAAGTTTACCATAAAGGCACGCAGAAATGTTATGCCGTTGCTAATTCAAAATGCGAGCTTGAAACGGACAAAAATGAATTTTGGCTCGAATGTGTCCAGTATTCCATTTGCATACGCACCGAAAAAGAAAGGGGACTATCAGAAACAGTGGGCTCTTGCGTTTGCATTGAAGGATATATCCCGAATTCGGCAGGATTTTGTGTTCCCGTCCCACTTATCCGGGCCGGTCCATATCACGAACCTTACAACGACAACAAAGAAACAACAGCAACACCAATCAACTATGTCACTCACGAGAATCAACGGGAAATTTATGAAGCCATTTCCTCCACTGCAGTTACATCCAGTCATGCTACTACAGCTTCATCTGCTCTTCTGTCCATCTGCGTGACACTTTTCATCCTGAAGATGATGATTCCAATGGTCCACCTGTAACTTGGGTATAGTATATAAAGTCCAATTTTTTTCATTCGGATGATGTAAGATGTAATTAACATTTAGCATGCAGTCATTCCATCAATCGACTGCAATCACTACCAAGTGATGCCTGCTAGACTGACTATTTTTAAGGAAAGAGCCTTTCATAGCTTATCTGAATAACTTATAATATTAATTCCGTCTTGATTTTGATCGTGTAAAAATGAATGAATGTAATATGTGCATGCAAATTTCATACGTAAAATAATATGCTAACAATACTAACAAATATGAATGACATCAACATGAACGTAAATAAGTTGTTATATCTTCGGTTATTTGCCACATAATTTTATGACTAACTGAAAAATGGTTTTAGCGTCATATCATACGCACGTAAATTTTAAGTTTACATAAACATGTTTGCTCTCCGCAAGCGGAAGATTGGAGCATTACGTCAGTCATCATGTCATCATGGAATTTTTGTACACCTGATTTCATATTGACACCTGTACTTTGCGTCTTGAGTATAGAGACTGACCTTTGCTATACAGAAGCAAGAAGGGGTCGATTCACACTTCCAATACGATTGTTGACTTGATCCTCACCGAAGTTGTTGTTGTTATTATTATTATTCCCGGGACGATTAGGTCGTCCTGCTCCAAGAGACGGTGGGTTTCCTCCATTACTTGGCGGTCTACTTCCATTATTATTATTGTTGTTATTGTTGTTATTTGGTGGTCTGCAATTATTTCCGTTGCAATTACTTGGAGGTCGTCCGCCATTTCCATTTCCACAGTTGTTCCCATTGCAGTTGTTCCCATTGTCAGGTCTGTTAGGTCTTTCACCACCACCACCGCCGCCATTGTTATTATTATTGTTCGGAGGACGGGGATACCCGCCGTTTTCATTGTCGGGTTTCTGTTGGTGCTCCCAGTCTGTAGGATACTCATTGTGCCCATTGCATTGTTCCTTTTCCCTTTCTCGTTTAAGTTCACAGATAAGGTACTGCTCTTTCCAGTTCACAGGTCGGGTAGGACGTTCGATGAACCCAAAGTACTCAGTCTTCATGGCAGACGGTGATGAGGACGATGACGTCGAGACAGACGTGATCCTATTTTTTGTGTCTGCAAGACATGGAAGTATCAGCACACACAACAAAAGTACCGCCGGCGTCTGTTATAATAAAAGTTCCAACATTAATTTGATAACGATAAGACGGAATGTTGCAAAAGCAAAGACGGGAACAATTGTCAAAGGGGAAAAGTCAAGTACGGTTTTTATTTCTACTCATTCCTTTATCCTTGTGCACATGCACTCTTACCATGATGATTGAAGTCTGTGTTCGTTCACCTCTTTGACGGCTCGTCACGTCTGGAGATTACTCGATCTCTTCGTCCTACATTCCAGACTGTCTCCTTTTATATTGACACTATTACAGTTCTCACATCCCGTATATAGTCAATATTAACAAAGACATCAATGCACGAATCAATTGCCTATGTGTCACTAACTCTGCACCCGAAACATGACATTCCGAAACGATTAGTAACGAACTCTATACCATACTTTTGTGTGATGGAATTTAGTCATGTACGCCTATCAATAGTACGCTATACACTATGCAAATGCACAATCTCAACATAAGATCATTTAGGCAATTGTTTTTTTGGGGCGCTAACCGTGCATTGTCAATTATCATATAAATTGACGGAAAACTGCCATTATGCCAATTGCCGCAGATGCAATCTTGCATTTTGAATTGATGCTCGTTTAGAGAGAATGATGGAATGTTCAGAACTTTTACTAACTTTCCCCATTGCATTGAAAGTAGGAAATAAAGTTAGGGTGCATGGATTTTGTGCTTCGTAAGTTCAAAGGTTCAGTTCTTTTATTTGTTATGTACAGAAACGTTAAGTTCAGAATCATGGTTCAGAATGCAATCTGCAAAACACATTTCATGATCATGATTCATAATCCAGAAATGCAATTTTGTTTGTGCTGGCCGACGACAGATCATAAAAATATTTATCTTCCCCAACCGCCACTTTTATGGACATATTTATTGTACTTCAATTTAGCTTATAACATAAGGAAAATCCCCAAATTAATCATAAAGATGACTTTCTCCACCATAACCGCCATTACCGCCATAACCTTTGTTTCTTCCGTAACCTCCCACATAACTTCCGCCTCCGTATCCACCGTTACCTCCATAACCTCCTCCGTATCCTCCATTACTTCCATAACCATTTCCGTATCTGTTTCCCCCGCCATGATGTTTTTTGTGTCCTCCTTCAACATGAGCAATTGCCAACAAGACAATTATCATAACACCAATGAAGGAAAGAACCTGAAATGAACACGTCGTACAAGTACAAGAATGTTACGTAAAGTATAGGTAGTTTGAGAAATTAAATTAATATTATGTGATTATTGATTATTATCGTAATAATAATTTATCAATACGAAAATTATAAAAGTGAAAAATACATTAATAGTATTATTTAGTATTAAGCTTTTTACTATTGTATCTTTACTTTAAATGCCATTATCTTTGTGGATCCGGTGGTTTGAGACGATAAGTACACAAATCTGGTTTGTCAATGAACGAAGAAAATGACAAGTGCTAATGATTTGTACTTTTATGGACATATTTATTGTACTTCAATTTAGCCTATAAGTATAAGATAAGGAAAATCCCCAAATTAATCATAAAAATGACTTTTCCTGATTAACTTCCGTTCCAATACATAATTGGTGTGTTTTTACTATCAGATATTTTTTAAGGTAATTGGAGTGAAAAACTTAGTCAAGTTTCCTTATAATCATTTCCAAAATGACGACATTGACATGGATCAAATTAAGATAGCTCAAAATTCTACTTGTTATGTTTGTGGTTCGTCTTTTCCGGTGTTCTCAGAATTAATAAAAGCTTGAAAATTGTAAATGCAGTAAATAACTCAATTTTTATTTTATAATCTAGAATTAATTGCACTTATTCAGTATTAAATTAAATGAAACTTGTCAACACGGAATTTTCGACAAAACAACATCGTTCATACTCGATACCATAATCAATATATGGTTTTACATCTTACGTCAATTGAAATCGAGGACACTGATGACATGCGTAAATTCCATAATCGGAATTGCTTTTTGGTAGGACACTTCGAAGGCAATTAAAATGTTGATTAGATAATGAAAATATTGCTATTAATTGAGGTGATGAGTGAGATGAAATCACCGGTAGGAAAAATTAGCTGTCGTTTGCAGTTTGTGGGTTATTTTGCTGCAAAAGAATATTTTGTTATTGTTATCATTTTACTGGCAAAACATTCATAAATATCATGGTCATGGCGCATTTGACATTTCTAAAACTAGCAATGATTGTTGCCGGTGTGCTCCTTAGTGAATTATCAGCAGAGCAGTTTCAATGCCCACACTCGGATCAAGACCAGATTTACCCAAACAAAGACAACTGCCACGCATTTTACTTATGCAAAGTTGGAATGACGTTTGCCGCAGAAGAACTATGTCCCATGGGGATGTGGTTTAACGATAAGCTTGGTCTTTGCGAACTATCGGAAGAAAATCGAGACTGTTCCGTGCTTTATGGACAAGCAGAGCGAGCAACCGCAGATCCGGTAACGTTCACGGCTATATGGATAAAATAGCATTTATTTACTAATTTAATTAAAGCTATAGGCAGCAATATCTTTTCATGTTTCCCATTAAGTCCGTTCTGGGACATTCAATCATCGGTCCAGATCCTTCATTTGATTGCCCGATTGCAGAGTCACTTTTCCCCCATCCAGAGTTGTGCGAATACTACTATGACTGTTTCAGCGGAACTGCACTTTTGGGTTACTGCACAGAAAACCAATTGTATGATCTTCGGTACAATGGATGCAATTGGCCTGAATCAGTTGACTGTGGGGATCGTGTGAGACCTTCCGGGTATCCGGGAACTCAGACACCTCCATACACGGGATCCACGAGTCCACCTCCGGAAGGGAACTTTACATGTCCATCTGATGGAGCATTTCCTCATGAAATTGCATGCGAGTACTATTGGCTTTGTGTCAACAGACTTCCGTCTCTTCACCGATGCGTAGATGACCACCTTTTTGATATACGGTACATGGGATGCAATTTCCCTCATTTGACAGATTGTCAGGATAGAACAAGACCTCCAGGAGTTAATGGCACTGTTACTCCACCCGACTGGCTGAGTTCGACGACCCAGGTTTCAACCACCACGAATGGAGGCTCATCATTGTCAACCGATCGGCCTTCAACAACCACAGAGGCATCATCTTCATCAACAGTGCCAACTTCCTGGCCATCTTCAACGTCCACCGGACAACCTTCTTCATCCACGACGCAATGGACGTCCACTAGTGTCAGCACAACAGGTTCAACCATTACAGGAGGTCCTACATCAACTCCTTGGGAATTCATATGTCCACAAGCCGAAGGGAACTTTGCGGATCCTATGGATTGCCAAATGTTCTATTCATGCCTCAATTGGGTAGTTGTGGGTCACATTCGGTGTCCACAAGACTTGCTTTGGAATGATCGCATTAAAAATTGTGACTATCCTTGGAACGTGGAATGTCCTAATAAGCGGAATTAGTATGCTACATAGTTTCTGAAAAATGGATAAAAACGATTAAGAACACATTATTTATTATTGAGTCAGCTAGAATAAATTAAAATGGAAAACCGAACCGCTAGAACATTCCTTTCCACTAAACCTGAGCATATGAATTATTGCGTGTACAAATTGTCGTCATAAAACAACATTGCCATTTTCCTGTAAAGTCTAGCCTTCGGGTTAGTGATGTAACACATTACAGCTTACAGTTACAGCATTTTTCCTAGAGATCTAGTATGCACTATCACATCCTACCGTTGACAGTTATTCATGAATCAGCAAAATTAATAGTTATTGGAGCTTTGTGATATTGACCGTCTACTGTCTACTCAAAATTTGTTACGTCAGACAAAAAATGAAGACAAGACGTTGTGTCGTGTTCAGCTTTCAGCATGGCGCACGTCGAATGTCGCTTGGCATGGTCGTGTCGTGTGCTAAATTCACATGTTCATGTTGAGTATTTAGAATCGGTAGAATGTTATGTACTTACTTTCTTTGTTATATGCTTATTTCGATCATCTTCGAATCTTCGTGCGCTGCGTTAATGCGTATTATGTAGATATTATTAGAACTGGAACATTGTTTATCTTATCTTAAAAATGATGATCCTTAAATCCTTATGTTGACACTTTTGCACGTTTGCATATTAACCAAGCCCGCAAAATCTTAACTGCGGTTGAAGTTAGAAAACGAAACCAAAACAAAGTTCCTACATAAGTTGTAAAAAACTGTATTATGTCCTTCGTTTCGTAAAAATGCAATAGGGCGTAACGAAAAAAATCCTTTCTCGACATCTTTAAACTGACCGACGAGTGAGTTAAAATTCACTCACAAAGAATCCATGGCTCATCGTCTGCATTTTCATATTTTCATAAGCAAAACCTACCGCAATCACTATTTGCAGTATTTACTCCATAATGTAGGACAAATCATACAGATAAAACTCATATGTATGCATAATTTATGACGACTTGATGGCGATGTTATATTTCTACGTACTAATATCCTGTTTACTTGGAAGAGTAGGAAGAGTGTCAGTCATCAAACCAGTCAAAACGCATTGTTAACAGTGCTCAATCCTCCAGAGCAGTCTGCAATAAATATCATCAGTTCGGGTCCTGAGGTGAAATCAAAATCGGGGATCGCTGCGTCCATCCATTATGCTTCCTAAAACGAATATTAGTACAAAGGTAAAAATAATACAAAGTATTTGTTTTCTCCCGTTTATACCGATTTGTGAAATTGTCACGTCACATCGGGTAGTTGCTAATCAAGCGACGCGACGACGCGTGCTGCTTTCACTTGATCTTAAATCATTAAATCATTTTTTCTACAGAACGTGGACAAGCAGATTCCATCAAGTACTTTGAGTAGCAATTCAACGTGTTCACCAACGCTGATAAACAAACTCGCAAAATTCTTACTTATTCTATTCTTGCTTGGAAATGGATTAATGTCAACCCTGCTCATCTACAAGAATTACAGCTTCTTGGCTCATGTTCAAGACCGCAGTTTGGGTACTCATGATATGATCATGATAATACCACTATCTAATCAAATTAAGCTAATATAACATTATTATTATCATATTTCAGATCCGATATGGGACGGAAGTCCAAAACAATCGATCATTCTTGTTAGCGAAATAGATCCAAATGATTTTGAGGACGATGATGAACTTGAACCTCGAGCGTCTACCCAAAGCCCAACCAAGTTTCAGAAAGTAACTTTTTAGATTTTACTAGTATCGTGTAGTATCACATTGTATTAATTATAAATTGTAATTAATTATATATTGTATTGTAATCTACAATGTATGAATTATGATTTTGACTGTAGTCTCAAACTATGACATGACGATTGACGATGACATTTTTATGTTCCTTACATTTTCAGCAGCAAGTGATTGACGAGGAAGATCCATACCCACAACAAAGAACGTGCCCGTCCTGTCCTGGATGTTGCGTTGACCATTATTTGAATCCCGTGTCGCTTCTGAATCGATTGCACTATGATAATGCCACATACGAATGCTTTTATTATTGTTTAAATCCCCCCATTTCCCTTGCCAGATTATCTATTAATGCACCGGGGTTAATTGGGAAAAGGTGGACTGGTCGAGGTAATGAATCCATGAATGAATCTCTATTAATTAATTTCATTTCTTCAATTAAAATGCATCTTCTCAATTTGTTCATAAACTAGCCACAACAAAACAAGGAGCCAAACATTCCGCTGCCTACAACGCATTGAAACAAATCCACACAGGGTTTTATGACCTTGTTCCACCTCATTTGATTCCAGGAGTTCACGATGAAAAGTGTTTAAGTCATGAAAACCAAGAAGAGTATACAAAGTGCTAAACGTAAATTCTGATGATTTGAGATGACCTTTCGCCAAGAAAGTTTTTTTTGCTTTGTTCATGAAAATTAAAATCAATAAAAAACCCAGGACCGGAAATGAGGGACGCTATGTACTCGACCGTTCAGTGATTCTTATTGGTCCTTTCAATTGAAATAGGGCGGCGACCGCGAGCAGTTAACGTTGATCACGTTCTTCATCTTATTTACCGCTCATTCTTCATTGTTCATCTTCACTGCTGCGCCTTGATCGGTGCGATATCTTCGTTGTTTGTCTTTCTTTCTTCATTCATTCATTCCAATGTCACTTACGCCCATGATTATTGCATATTATTTGTTAATAAGCATTGATTTAAGCTATATAAAATATAACATAGTAACATTGTTC
>JABASF010002299.1:0-15519 GCA_019776145.1 Harlomillsia oculata
GATTTGCACGCTTTTTGGCAGTTGGAGCCCTGCTGTTTTATGAGGTAAACGAGAGGAATAGTAAAAACACACGAGAATTTATTGTGTAAAGTGCGCAAGTTGAATGTGAAGCTGATCTCATTTTCCCCCACGTCATCAAAACATTTCGGACGGTTTTTTTTATGAAATTGACTGAATTTTCAAGAGGGCACTGGGATTTTTCTTTGGACTTTTTTTAAAACTTATAATCAGCTCACAAACATTTGAAAGACAGGTGAAACACGTCACGACACGTTCCGTTGCCACTTTGGTCACGAACGGTTTTTTATCGTGTTCATTTGGCATTTTGGCTTTTACACATTTTGAAGGAGGATATGATTTTCCTATACAAAATTGATCATTTTCTGTTTGACTCTTCGTAATCTTCATCCGCAGAAACCACGAAATGTATTATGTCCCGTTTTGCTGTTCAGATCCGGTCGTGACCTCATCCTTCGGTCAGGTGTCATTATGTTAAACTGTGCTACTAGTTGTATAAAACTGTTACCCAACAATGCAATGTGAGTCAACATTTTATACGTTTATTACAAAAAAGTGCATGCAATTTGAAATAAGACATGCCATGTCTGACCTTTTCAAGTTCAGAAAGTGCAACGAGACAAGGCGGGTTTATGCGGTTTATTCTCGGATGAAAAAAATGACCGTCCCGCTGTGTTAAAATGGCTTGTTACACTCGTTACAAAGTTTGCGAAATGATGTTTAAGGTCATAAATATTCATTCGACAATGAGCAAGTACAAAGGAAACTTGATCGATTCTGCTTGAGGAGACGGCAATTAAGTTTTACAACGTAAACAGCAAAAAAAACGCACTTTTCGGTTCCCTTCAAAGGAAACAATAAAAAGTTATGAAAGAGTAATTTCAAAATTAATGAGTGTCATTTTGGAATAAAAAAGTGGTTTTTTGATCTGATTTACATTGCAAATGAGATCAGAGTATCCAGACTGTTTGGTTCAATTCTGACATTTTGGACAGGTTGCAAATTGATTTGATGTTTCCTACAGTTGCTTTTTTGTATTATGATCTGACAGACATCAGACAGACATCAGAGAGATTCGCATTGAAATTGACACTATGCACACTGGTCTTCTGACATGACGTGGACGTGACGTAANTCACATCAGAGAGATTCGCATTGAAATTGACACTATGCACACTGGTCTTCTGACATGACGTGACGTAACAGGTTTTTTTGGCGACAACAATGTGTAACGGACATTGACGAGAGTCCTTTCGCCAGTAGCGACAACAATAAAATCCCTTCTTGTATGTTGTGGTTTTGAGATTTCTCTCAAGAAGGAAATTAAACCGAACTGTAAACTTTCTTTGTAGATTCCACCTGTTGTGTTTTTAAGACCAAAAAGTGACAATGGCCAACACAACACGCGACTACATAGGGACACTTTCTTGAGAACGTGGACATTGTCAATCTCCATGTGGATTGTTGCTGCCTTCCCTTTTTCTCTACGGGCTACGGTGTACAATGTCATTTTTGGTTTCGTGTCGGTCGCATTCGTCGTCACGGAACTAAAAGAAACGCAATCTGAAAGTCATCCACGACAATTGGATTCGACATTCCAAATCCTATTTTTTTAAAGCCAGCGCAAAAATAAATGCAAGTTGAAAAGTCTCCAAAAACTCACTTTTTCGTCTTCCGGTCTCTGAAAACTCTGCACGAGTGCGTTTTTCGTCTTGCACTCGTCGTCGTTTATGCATGCAAAAATTTCATGAAAATATGGTAACGTCACTTTTCCCAGTATGAAATTTTGAAAAGTGCAGTTACAGGTACGAGGAGAGGAGACAAAATATTCTTGAGCTTTTGTGTTTCATCTGCAGTTGAAGAAATGATCAAAAACCTGTCTTGTGTGAGAGATGCGCGAAATATAATGACTAAATCGCAAATTTAATGATGATCCTCGGCCAAATGACTCGGACTTGTTTCGGGTGAGCTCTCGTTGGAATGGGAAATGACTCTTTTTGCAAAGGATTCAGCACTTTCCTATGTACAAAAGTGACCTTGCCAATGCCAACATGAACAAAATCGTTGGTAAATGAACCAAGCAAAATCTGTCTGCGTGCTTGCGGGATCAAAAATGCGCAATCCTTACTCTAACGGGATTTTTACATGTTACAGCTTTTCAACGCTTGTCGTCGTATTAAAAAATGCAACAAACTACCTTTACTTCTTTGTGCTGCAAAACGGATTCACGTCGAATTTGTCCTTTACAAAATAAAACTGTATAGGCAGACACTTTGTCACATTCTGCAGATTTTTTGGCAGCTTTTCGGTAAAAGAATCGTTTTTAACGTGAAAGTGACACGTTTTCTTATCTCATTTTGGAAATCGGTGGAAAGAACACAGAATTGATGTGCTGGATGGACACTATTTTTTTTCTAGCACCTTTCGTCAACCCGTGTTGAAAGACCGGTTATCATGTAATTACTATGCAACACCACTTTTCGGCGGGTCACAAGAGAATGACAAACAGGAAGGAATTTTTGTCATTGTCACCCGACCGGTTGGGCATTTTCAACATATCTTGCAACGACGACACGTGTACACTGGAAAATGTCAAGGTATCCTATTTCCGTTTGACAGTGTCACTGTGACTTGTCACAAGGTTAAAATGACGACACACACACCTGACATCGTAAAGACTGACGTTTGTCAAGTTGACAAGTTGCAGTTGTGTCCAATGAGACGCGATATGTGTGGGCAAGTACGGGTTTGAAATCTGACCCTGTGTAACCCGGCGGGTAAAAAAAAGTTGGCACATTATTCTGTATTATGCAAATTCTGATGGTTTTAACCTGCAGCAAAAGTGAGCAAAATGTGCTCATTAAACTCACCATTTTGGACAAAAAGTTGCTCTGTTTGTTTTCATTTTGCTGCAGGTCAAATATATCGCAAGCTCAAATCTCAAAAGGTCACCCGTGACCCCCGGTGACCAATTTTTGGAATCGGGTTTCTAATAAAGTGCTATACAAAATCAATTTTGGAACCTGTTTGCACAAGCTATAAAAGGCCAAAAGCAACGTTTTGGATAGGAAAATCACGAGTATTTGCAAAATAAATGTGTTCACAATGGGTTTTTCTTCGCACATGTTCAATGAAGGAGGTGCAGACAAGCTAATTACCATTTTGGCAGTGTAATTACCCCTTTTGCAAAAAAGCATAACGGGATTTACTGCTCTTTTAATTCGCAAAATGCGTTCGCTAATTTCTCAGCAAGTTGTGAATTCATGTCTTGGGCGGCGCTGGCTTGAAAAAATGCAAAAATTCCGTTCATTTTACTTTCCGTTGAAAATTATTGACATTTTGCGAAACAAGTGTACTCAAGCAACAATGAATAAGTGAACAATGGACATCGATTCCCGGATCACATCCGGTCAAAGTGGTTTTTAGTCTGGTTTTTACTAACGTACAAACGATACAAAGTGAGCAAGTGAACAACAAAGTGATGAATTAATTCCGTTTGCTCTTACGAGGAAAAATCCCTCGTTGGCTACTTTTTCCCATGGAAAAGTCACAGTTGACACGGGAAATAATGAATGAAGTGATTTCTTCCCTGGGGCTCATTCTTCATTTTTTATTGCGTAAAAACAACAACAACAGTGACGACGATGTGACGTACTGACGACGAGGGACGATGCGACGACGAACCACGCATGGGACAAGACAAAATGTACAAAAAAGCAATATAAAAGGTGAAACAAGCCTATTTTTTGTAAAGGATGAGCTAACGGACCTGATTTCCTCGTATATGAAAAACTTGTTTTTTGGAATCCTCTTTGACGTTTTAATTGTTACCGAAACGTAAAACACTGTACGTTCAGCGTCTCTTTCTGACGGGATAATTACCCAAAAAATCATAATATTGGAAAAGTTCAGAATGGTGGGGTTCAGAATTTTCATAAATTGACACGAATCTCTGCACCAACATTTTTGACAAATAACGAAATAATAAAATGAAACCGTGAACTTTTGGTCTAGTGAACTCTATGAATGAGGCAATGTGAGACGTAATAATGAAGGACGTTGTTTCCGCCGGGGAATGTGAGATGATGGCTTATCGTCATTAAAATATGATAAGGACAAAGGCGGAGATGGCATTTCCCGGGTATAACGACGCTGGGACATGGGAAATGGACCAGTCATGGGAAAATGACAAAGCGAGGCGAGTTTGCCATATTTTGACGATTTCGACTTTCGACCTTTCGACTACATGCCAACGTATTTTTCATATTGTGAAGTCTTCTATGAACATTAATTTTAAATGCAACCGTAAGACTCGAGGTCGTACGAGTTTGTGAACATGTGTAATTGCACTGCATGATGTGAAGTCTTACTTGCCTGCAAGTTTTGTACTACAGTAAGGGACTTTGGATCGTAATTCGTTGAAGGATATGCATTTTTTCAGAGTACACCTGCAATCTGCAACCTGCACATTTACTGAATTTACTTGGTGTTCATGATATAAATTTTGGAAAAAGGGAGGTTTTTGACACAAAAAAATGTAAAAAACAACATACATATGATTCCAAAAGGTGTTTTTGGAGCCTGTTCTCTCAGCAGATATGATTCAGAAGATAATTTTTATTGCGGCTCCAAAGGAAAAGATTGCAGATTACACTGAACAAGCGTAGTAATTCAAACCACTTGCTGCTGGTTTTTGCAAAAGAGATTTTTTCGATGATTACAATACAGAAATTACATTAGTCCAGAAGATGAGATGTTGGAACTTGAGAGTGTGGTCCGATGACACTGACCGGAAACAATTTTTGGTGTTTTTTTCAAGGATTTTTCCAAGGTCAAAGGCCACTTTCTATATATTTTTTGGCGCATGGTCATCATCTCCAATTGTCCATCAAAGCCAACCAACTTCAAAAAACTGAAATGAAAAGTAAAATCAAACATTTTTATTTGGAATTTATTACCAAATTACACGTTGGAATTATGAAAATCCTTGGAAAAAAGGTGCAATCAGGTTCAAAAATGTGTGTAATCCTCGTCCATTATTTCCACACTTGGTGTGTTGTTAGACGGAGGAAACGTTGCAAAAAACCCCGAATTTATTTGCAAATTCTATGCAATTATCCTTTAAGAATCTCAGTCTTTTCGCATTCGTAAGGTCATTAGTCCAAACTGCAAACTCTTTTGTGATTCTTGCTTTTTTGTCCTTTGAAAAAACCGAAATTGAGCCTCCGGCTTACAAGTCAGTGCTAATATGCAAAGCAAACCAGAATGCAAATGCAAATTAATAGCGGATGAATACAAATTGGCAAATTTGTTTGTCTTTTTCACAAATAAGTCAAAAATCATTTACATACTTTGGGATTCTAGGCGATATGGCAAAAATCTCACGATACCCCGATAAACGTATCCTGTAAAGAATTCAGGTCACAGTGGTTCAGAAAATACAGGGCATTGAGGTCACCCAAAACCCGTCTTTTGATCACCCCGACAAAGAAACTACGGTGAAAATTCCCTTTTGTCGGTGCTCCTTAACCGTAGGAAAAGGTTAAACCGCATTGATTATACGTATTTGAACCTTGATTGACGAGTTTACTTCACATGGACAACAATTCAGGATGACGTTTTTCGGTGCTCTTTGTCTTTCTTCCACCGGTTCTTTGCACAAATCGTCAATAGGCATTGATTGTTACATAAAAAGCTGTTTTAATGACTCAATTCGAAAAAAACGTTAAACGTTATTTAACACTTATTTGAACAAATCCATTTTGGTTTTGTGCTTCGTCATGTGCAAAAAAGGGGAATGTGACGAAAAAGTGCAACAATCGGAATCTCTTTTTTTGAATTGAATGAAAACAGCTCAAAAAAGAGCCACACCTGCGTTTTGAATACAAAAACGCATATAATTACAGGTGTGTGTGTTTATATACTTGACCATCTGCTTTATACAAGTTTGTTGATCATTGAGAATGACGAGGCCGTGACGAAGAGACGTACGATGGTCCAATGTCCATGTCCACACGGTCAACAAGCATAAATAAATCCCACTGGCACACAATTTCCATTTTGTAATGATAAATTGCCTTTACCCAAACTCTTTTGCATATCGTGCAAAAATGATGACTTGGCAGGGCAACAAGCATAAATAAATCCCACTGGCACACAATTTCCATTTTGTAATGATAAATTGCCTTTACCCAAACTCTTTTGCATATCGTGCAAAAATGATGACTTGGCTTTTTCAAAAAAATTTTATTATTACATGAAGACGGCGTCTTTGATAAAAAAGTATCTTACACAATAACAAACGCAAGATCTATAAAAATGTCTGAATTTGAAAGGAAAGTGCCGATGTCATGTTCATGCAAAGAAAAAGATTCTAACGGAGATTTTTCAGTCGCTTCTCGATTCACAAATTCGCATCTTCATCAAAACTCATCAATGCAGATTTTTGGAACGACGATACGCTTTTGCATTTACATTCAAAATCCAATTCACACCTCTGACTTAAATGGGACAAGACTTTTTACAAATCTTCCGGTCGTTTCTTTATAAATATTTAGTTTTAAGAGGTCATCGTCCCATTTTCCCCTCCCGGGTAATTAAACAACACTTGTGTGACCTACTAAAAACTTTAGAAAATCACTACTATCCGGTGTAATATATAGTTGCGCAACACGCAAAATTTTACCCTGAAATTGACACACATTTCATAATAAACGTGTGTGTAAAGTGTAAATATAATTACAGTTATCTCATCATCCTCGTATGACGTAAATGGTAACAAACAACCAGCAACAATCATATATTTATACGTGGATTGTGTATTGTGTCATCCTTGGTCCATTGTTGACATTGACATTTACGTAATAAATGACAAGTGTGCATTTCCTCTTTTGTTCACGCTTACCTGATTTTTCAACACAGATTCCTAATTAGAAATGATCGTAAAACGTTCCGTCCCGGTGGAGAAACAGGGGCGACTCGAGATGTTCAACCGCAAAGGAACAATGGAAAGACGACGTGACATGGGAATTGCATTATGTCACTTTGCCATCCCCACACTGGCACATCGTCGTCATCGTCATTGCATTGTTCCTTGTTAGTTTGTGAGTGAGATAAAGGTTATCCTGTGTGCTATATACCGATATTTCCATCTGAGAAATGACAAGGGATGAAACAAATGAGACGTTAGTTTCCTCTTCCTTTGCGGTTTGGTTTCTCGTACAAGAAAACAAACTCTGAGAAACTCACAAACTCTGGCTCTCCTCGTCGTCTGGCTCTTCGGAGGTTTTTAAAGTGCCATTTTTTGCATTCGGCTTGAGAGAATCTTCATCTAACACAGGACGGGACGGACAGGATGAAAAAAAACCTGTTTGAAGCTGTACGTAATGAACAGACCTTTGTGGTCATAAGCAGATTCACAAGTGCAATGTGTGTGATATGCGGTGGTCCATCGTCTCTTCGTCCATCGTCAACAATCACAAGCGGATGCATCGAGTTGCCTTCGTCCAGTTGCTCAAGTACAAGTCGAAGCATCAACAACAATTGTCAGTAGTTTCTGTTCCGTGTCCTTTGCTGCTTAATCTGCTTCTCAACAATGTAATGTCATCTTTGCCAATTTTCATCAAAAAAGTCCTTTCACCATTAATTTTGGAAATCTAAAGTAGTTAAAAAATGTGAGCATTTTGATCATTATGATGTACCAGTCAATTACAAAGTGGACCAATTTTAGGCTACTAATTGGTCATAGGAGAATTCTCCAGTGACGTCATCATGGAAAAGTTTTGTGAACACAGTTTCAAAAAACGTGGATTTTGATGACGGTTTACTTCGTAGTTTTGCCTATGTCTCAACTTGCCCCGTAAGACAAAGTGAACTGTGTTTTAAGTAATCGTCGGGTTTTGTGTGAAGGAGAATTGGAGAATATAAAATCACAATGGAAAAGATTTACGAAGAAGAGCCAATGCACGTTGAGTCTATACTTGGAATTAACCCGGGTGACATCGGGGGGACTATGAGCAGGACACCGAGGGGGTTGCAAAGATGCCCGCCTCCTCCGTGCCCGCACACGTACATTGATTACACAAGCAATCTAGTCAACACTCGCGAACCTCAGGTGAGTGTTGGGAAATTTGCATATATTCTAATTAAAATGCAAATTAAACGCAAAACCCGTTAAACCCAAAGCCACAAATAAATTCATGTTGAATGGTGCCTTTTTGCTTGGCCGGACGGACTGCGCTTGCAATTGTGCATTCTGCACTGCAAAATCTTAATTACTTTGGCGTTTGCGAACACGTTCAAAAAAGGAGAATAGCAACAAATTGTTTGCGAATTTTGTATAGTCATGGTCGTGTGTGATGTCTGATGTGTGGAATAACGTCTTCCTTGCGAAATTCCTCCTTTCGTGGGTAATAAACATATCAGACTGAGGTTTTTTGAAAAAGAAGTTCAAAAACAGGACTTTTTGGCATGTTTGGATTTTGGTCAAAGGGGTTTCCCTTTTTCGCATATTTTGTAACGGATGTTTTTGGGAGATTTATTTATTCTGGCATAAGAATGTGCATAGGGTTCTAATTACAGGAGATTAAATTAAAATGAGCATAATTATAGGGATTTTGAAACCTGAAAAACTAGCAAGATCACCCAAATTCTTTGGAAATTGGTATATAATGTAAAAATTCAAAAAATTAACGAGTTTCAAGGTCGATGTGACCAAAAACCTTGCAAACGTTGTTTTCCTTTTGTTTTCCAAGGAATACATATTATAGGCAAAATCCAATTAGCTAATTGCAAATAAACAAATTTGGCTCTTTTCTGACGGAACAAAAGCCGTCGTAGACAAAACAGAAAGCAGCTTTTTCTGTTGATGGAATGTAAAAAAAAGTTGTTTTTTTGAACGCACTCAAACCATAATTTGAATTTTTATTCAAGTGCTCGATTCCAAATTGAATGAGTTAAATAAGAATTGCAAATGGTGAGCTTTTTGGACTTGCAAAAGAGCTCGTGAATTTAGCCATTTTGACAGAACCAATTTTGCAAAGGATGAAAAACGTGTCGAAAGTCGGATTTGCGATTTGAGCTCAAGTCGTAAAAATCCGGAGCGAACCAATGCTCCTGTCAGTTTGAATTGGCACATCAACTTCGTTAAGTCTTATCTCGTGAAACCATCCCGCCCATCTTCATTTCGTCAGCTTCCGTCCAGAAGTTTCAAGTTTTCTCAAGGTCATGACCTCATCTTTCGGGGAAAATGCCCTCGTTAATCTCGTTACTTAATTAGATTACTTTTACATCCTCAGATGGGTTGATTTGATAACAAAATTAATCCTATTTTTATCGTATAAGTCTCACGATGCCCCAATCCCGCCCGACGCACAAAGCCTACCTTTTATGGAATTTTGATCATTGTCTCATTGTATAATTCAACATTTTTTACTTTCAGAGTGACAAGCCCTGGTTTCTCCTCTCTTCCTCTTTGTCCCATGCGACTGTGTCCTCGGATCAAGCGGATTCATCCGTGTCATCCGGTGGGTCGCATTGGACCACATGGTTACTCAATCGATTCCACCTTCCCCGGATACGAAATTCTACCGAAGATGACGACGATCCACCGCTCCCGCATCAGCATTTCCATCGTCATCAGCACCACGATGACACACCTAAAAAGTGTCACCACAATCCTCATTTTCATCATAATCATCCGAGTCCAACGTCGCACAATCCGTTTGGAATCATTCCTATGCCGCAGTCGTCCAGGGTTCGCAGGCTCCTTTTTAGGGGATTTCAGGTAATAAACCGCATTCAACTCGGAAATTAGTCTTACCCGCAAAAAAGAAGTAGGGAATTTTAATTGTTCAATTTGACGACTTTACAACTGTAAAATTAAGTGCACTTCAAACCTTTAAAAGCCTTTTTAAGAAAAATTGACTGGGATAAAAAAAATTGTGCAAAACGAAAAGTGTTTTCGGCATTTTTTGCCTTGTTATAGCACAAATGGGCAAAGATTACAGTCACGAAACGTCAAACTCGATTGGATTGTGCGAAAATGATGAGTTTTTGTGGAGATTTAAGACGAATTGCTTCTTTCCATGAGATAATTGGACATTTGCGAAGGGAAAATTGAACTTTTTGTCATTTGAACCAGTTTTTATGAGAAATTGAATGTTTTTATGATTTTTGTTTTGCAGGCTGCAAGTATTCTCATAGTCGTCATTTGCTTGTACACTCTAGTCGACAATATAATGTATTTGACCCGGTCGTCTCCCGAAGGGAATTGGACAGGGTCATCATCAGGACCAGTAACAAATTCGGGTATAACTGTAACACCCGGGGTTCCAATTGGTGAGCAGTTAAGGTCATCCTGGATAATCAATTCGGACCAGTTTGCACGACACGCGTCCACGCCGCACTAACACCCGGGGTTCCAATTGGTGAGCAGTTAAGGTCATCCTGGATAATCAATTCGGACCAGTTTGCACGACACGCGTCCACACCGCACTTAAAGCTCAAGTCCCAAAGTGTGATGAATCTAAGGAACTTTCGGTTCGTACTCAACAATGCGTCCATGTGTCAATCCCCGTTGATCGGACCTTGGTCATCGATGAGTCATCGTCAGCCTGACAAAGTGTACTTTATGATCCTTGTCCACTCCGCCCCATCCAATTTCGAAGAGAGACAAGCCATAAGGTCCACTTGGGGGAGTGTCCGTGCAATTAAAGACTGGAGTATTCGGTTAGTCTTCCTATTGGGTCGGGACGGCGCTCCGAACTCGGATTTTATTCAAAGAAGTGTCAACCGAGAAAGTGAAATTTTCGGGGACATTGTTTCCGGGAACTTTATCGATTCCTACCGCAATCTCACATACAAGCATTTGATGGGGTACAAGTGGACACTGGATTTTTGTCCACATGCAACCTTCGTCCTCAAAACTGACGACGATGCTTTCATCGACATTTACCAGCTTTTCGATTTCACCACGAGGACTTACGGATACAAACCCGTGGACACGATGGTCTGCAACGTGTACCCGGAAGGGAACAAACCAGTCCGTGCCCTGGACAAGAAAGGTACCAAATGGTCCGTGACACCTGACGAATACCCTTACGACATGTACCCCAAGTATTGCGGGGGATTAGCGTACCTCACGTCCCCGGACGTGGTTCATAAAGTGTACTCGGCCAGTTCTCACGTGAGGTTCTTTTGGATTGACGACGTTTTCGTCACAGGGATCATTCGCGAATTGGTCAATGTCGAACCGTTTTATATGAACTTGCGGTACTCTTATGAGCCGGATGAGTACAGGAAATGGGTTGAGGATCGTCAACCCTTGCATCATCAACGGAAAATCCCATTCATGATTGTTCATGTTGACCGAGGCGCTCGCTACGCCACCGAAATGACCGAACTGTGGAGAAAAACGACTCAAGTTTGGTCTCATGAGCTTGGCCACAGTTTGGAAACAACAAAGCATTCGAATTACTAAAATCAAATCCAAGCATTTTTGCAAGTTTTGCAAGCTCAATTTTCTTTCCATTGTCTGTTTTTTTGATATAGAAATGTTTATTATTTATTGTAAAAAAATATCGCCAGTGCCAATAAACTGTTACCAATAAAAAGTTTTAATAGTGACTATAACCGAGTTTTCGGAAATAATAATAACGTCATTTTTCAAAAAAAGCTCACAATAATGCATTGCCTCATTGCGCCTGTCATCCTGAACGGAGAAACCTCTTAAATCTTATTAAATTAAAACTGACTTGCCTTGGGAAAATGAAAAATGCCTTGAGAAAAATCATCAGAAAAATTGGACAATTTTTTTCATAGCATGAGATTTTGCCTTTGCAAAAAGGAACGTGGACGACTTGGCTTTTCGCGACTCTAATGAAGACGAATGAGCTGTCAGAGGTCAATTTCAGATTCCGCTAGGTCATCCAGGTGAGATTTTTGGACACGAGTTGTGTGTGCTCCTATACACAACAAACTTGAGATGTATGAGACGCTGTCACGCATCTCACCAGGTAGCAAAACGAAACTCGAAAAAAACCAGTCTGATGAGCCCCAGTTGTGACGACGATGGACCATTGGCAAATAATAACTTCATGTCAGCACGTCGTCGTCGTCAGCACAGTCTCATATGTGTGTACCTTAGCTCAACAGCAGCAATGACAATTGACGATAATCATGTCGACATGTTTTTCGAGGTCACCAAATAACCAACCACAACGAGTCGAGCTGAGATGAGTTTTTGAGATGTTGTACTATTCCTAAGCAGTACAAATTCGCACAATCAATTTGCGGCATCTTCATCTTGATTTAAGATGGGATGCGAAACGGTGCAACGTGTTTCCACGCAGGGGGTAATGAGAAAAACAGTAGGCGGAAAAAATATGATCATCCTCCAAATTGCGACTTCATTCGTCATCAAGAAATGTGCGAATTGCCTTTTTTTGCCTAACGGAAAATGTAATGCTCCCAATTGCACGTACAGGATGTTTAATTAGCATTTTTTTCCATTCAGCAATTAAAAGTGTCTCATCCACCGGACTCGTACAAATTGTTTTCTTATATTGGCACAATACAGAAATGAACCGGGAAAATGACGGATCATCGAGAGTCCTTTCCGGTGGTGACCGTGACGCAATAATTGCGGCTTCTCCTAATACAATGTGGGAAAGAAATGCAAACGAACGTGCAAAAATGCAAGGGGCAATTGAATATAGGAAATGCAATGATGAATTGGCATGCATTCGAACTGCAATGCAATGTAATAATTAAACCTGTGCACATCCGGGGAAATCATTTTGTCCCACACACTGCAAAATACTATACTTCAAAATGACCAAAATTCATACTGACAGACAAAATCCGTTTTCGGAGTCCAAAATAATGAAATGTGACTTTTTTAAGCGGAAATACTTCCACACGTCCACTTTTTACGGGGAAAGACTTTCATGTGACACAATGACAGCAAAAAGCGCTTTCAATCGTTGGATTGTTCACGTTTCACACTTGACGCACTGTCACGTTACATTGTTACCACTTGACAATGGTACGAGTTGACAATCCTACCTGACCTGCGTTGACAATGTCCAAAATTCACAGTGACAGTGTCTCCTCCCATGCATTGAATCGTGCTTTTATGACATATTAAAAATCCGTTTTCGGAGTCCAAAATAATGAAATGTGACTTTTTTAAGCGGAAATACTTCCACACGTCCACTTTTTACGGGGAAAGACTTTCAGATGACAACATGCCAGCAAAAAGCGCTTTCAATCGTTGGATTGTTCACGTTTCACACTTGACACTGTCACGTTACATTGTTACCACTTGACAATTGTATGAGTTGACAATCCTACCTGACCTGCGTTGACAATGTCCAAAATTCACAGTGACAGTGTCTCCTCCCATGCATTGAATCGTGATTTTATGACATTTTACAGAAAAACAATGAAACGGGAGTTTTCCGGTTTCTTCTGCGTGGATGTAGAATTATCCACAAAAACCGGCTGGAAATTAATGGGAAATGACTTTTCGAGCATCCGTTCAACCTATCAATTAATTTGTATGCGTTGTAGTTGTAACGTAACCTACAAGCTCGCATATTATACTCGTTTGGGCCACACAGTAGTTTCTATGCTATCCGAGTCGTAAATCACAATGCAAAATGACTATAAAAATGCCCAAGTATAAAAAACCACATTCTGAATTCTGAATTTAAATTATGCTAATTCAGTCATTCTATTAAAGGCAAGTTGACAAGCTTTTTAGCAAAGTTCAGAAAATTGCATTTTCAAATGATTAATTTAAACATAACAATTTGACAGTGGAAGCATTAAGTTAAAGTGAACTGTATTGATTAGTACACAAGAAAACGTAATTTAAATGCTTAATGGCAATCTGGGTAACAGTTTACTTCTCGTCACTTTTGGGTTCCTCTTCTTGACCTGCCGCCTCCGGCTGACCTTCACTTTCGGGGTCACCCATTTCTCCTTCTTTAGGCGCGTCATTGGATTCAGGAAGCCAAAGACCTGAACGAACACAACGGCTCATGTGTTCTTGGGCCTCTTTAGGATCCATTTCTAAGAGGACTTTTTTGAGCAGGTCAGTGTCCCGTGTCTCGAAACATTTCTGGAGCTCCTGGAAGCCGAAGAAACAGCCGTTTTAGAGTTTGGCTATTTGTAAAAATAAATTAAAATTCATAATATTAATGTAGTTTAATGCTACTCACCGGTGGCAGTGTCTCAAACACATCCTGCGGATCCAATCCATCCGGTCCCAAATTTTTCATTCGTTCTTCACGAGCTTCCCGTTGCTCCCGTTCCACTTCTTCATGGGCTTCAGAAATCTTTTGTGCTGCCCTTTTGCGAATCCTATCGCGAAAAGCATCCAGCTCAAAATTGAAGGCATCCAGGTAATCCGATTCTTGAACACTTCCCAGTTTGGAGAAAAACGAGCTGACACAAGCTCTTGGATCACAACTCAACTGCTGAGCCAACTGGATAAGAAACTGGATTGCGATGCATTGATGGGACACGTGGTCCATGAGGTCATATTTTCCATCCATGGCCAAGTTGATGCACCAAATAACCAAATAGTTTGCAGTGTCCTCATTCGCAAGTTGGGTGTTCTCCTATTGAATTCACAAAATCAGATTCAAATTGAATGTATTCCAGATTAGAAAATAATTATAGAATGACTTACCATTAGGAAACGACGGGAATCTTCATATTTACGAAGCATTCCGAATTTTTTTAACAATGGTTCATTCGCGACCGTAAAATCCTTCAACCTCTTCGCCTTGTCTTCGTCACTCAGCTCGGGACCTCCTTGTTTCTGACGACATATTTTCGAAGCATTCCGAATTTTTTTAACAATGGTTCATTCGCGACCGTAAAATCCTTCAACCTCTTCGCCTTGTCTTCGTCACTCAGCTCGGGACCTCCTTGTTTCTGACGGGTGTTGACCACAGTTTTGGAAAATCCTTCGTGACCGATTGTGTCCACGTTCCAAGGAGTCAGCTGTTTTACAGGTAAACAAAAATCATGTCACGAATCTCACGAATGTCCCTGAACTAAAAAATAAAATGACTTTATGATTGCAAACACTTACTCGTTCTTTTTTATCCATTTCCGCCACTTCCTTATTCACTTGTTCTTTGACTTTGGCCACTTCCTCCGATAGTTTCTTCGCATCGACTGCTTCCTTCGTTTTCTTCAGTTGATCTTCTTTCACTTTGAGTTCCAGGATCTTCTTTTCCAGTTCTTCTTTTTCTTGTTTTTGTTCCGCCATTCTCTGCATACGAGCATCATGTCGCCATCGGAATAACGACGGAGTGTCGATATTTGGATGAGTGTCGTCTTCATCATCTGACACCTAAAGCACCCCAATCAATCAATCAATCAATCATTCAAACACTCACTGAACAATAAATCAAAATATCATGATAAATTAATTTATAATTCAATTTATACCTCAATATCCTTCCATTTACTGTAATCAATTGG
>JABASF010002300.1:0-15515 GCA_019776145.1 Harlomillsia oculata
TAGCGGTGACCCCTGTCATAGGATCGAAAAATGTCCCATTTAAACCTTGCTCAGGAGGTCAAAATCTACTACTATACCGAGTTTCAGCGAATTCTACAGGATGCCACAACCCCTGTTTGTACCGGCCTCCTTCTTTTTGAGTTGTATCAAACTTCTTAACGTATAATGGTATAATATAAAAAGTAAGAACATTGTAATTGCAACCAAGGTCCAGTCCGGTTCAGTCCAGGCCAGTGAGTCTTGTAATCTTTTCCAAAGATTAATAGGATACAGCCAGTGCCATTGCGTTACATACAATAATGAAAAAAGCAGCAAACCAGTCCATGTCCAGTTGGTCATGGAATGGAAATGAAAACCAACCCTTTTGGGATAGTCTTTCATATTTATCATTCTGACAATAATATAATAAATGAAAAATGTAATGTTGACAAATCATAACAAATGCTGTTGGTTCACATTTCACACTAACAAAGTGTTAAAGAATTAGAACATAATCTTTTTTCATTTGTTTTCTCCTTTATCCCCTATACGTGAAAAAATTAAGAATTAATACCCGTTCCTTGTGTAAAGATATAACGTAACAAGGATTGAGTGTCAAGCTGTCTATCTGAATTCGTTGAAGTTTCATCTCCCATCCACTCAAGCAGGAGTCAAAACAGGAGACTTTTGCGGGCCCCAGGCAGAAAGCCACTCATTTGGACTAGTGTGGTGTGAGTTTCTTGTCTCAAATGTCTTTACACCCGTCCCGTCTTCCAGAAAAACCTCCCTTCGGCATATTGGAACATTGGAAGGTTCCCACTTTGTTCGTTAGCACTTGTGACTTCATCAAGTCAGACAAGCGTGCTGCCCGCTGAAACTAATTAACCGGAAGCATTTTGATTCTCTTTCTGAGCAAGCGGAAAGACCTCGAAAGCCGAGAAGATACAACTGACAGCTTTTGGGGTTGGAGCTTCTTCCCGTATTTCAACCCACTCATCGGTGAAATCCTACCCGACCGTACACATTTTCCGCTGACGCTTATTATTTGAAGTTGTATTCTTCCTCACCATTAACTCAATATACGACAGACTAGTACAAAACTACAATGTACATTGTACACCGACTATATCCGAACGTGTGTTTTTAAAACTATCATTTCCATGCCGGAGAAAAAGAAAGGCACAAAAAACAAGCATTTCAGAATAACAACCAACTGACAAGAATTTCCGCACATGTCTCCTCCACTGAAATTCCTTGACATATCCTCCGTAAAATTTTCATACTCTCTTCAAAGTTTGAGATCAAGCAGCGTGAAATGAAGAGATGACAGCTTTTTAAAAACCTTGTATTTTACTATTGCTTTACATTACATTACATTCTTTTTTCACTTTGTCAATTGCCACCTCTGCATTTTATTTGTATGAATGAAGTACTGATACGAAATACAAAAAAGTACAAAAAATAACGACACTATACTGTGACTGTGACATTTTCCACATCATCACACAAAAAGTGTAGCCTAATAACGCGTTCGGCCCCACCTTTCAGATGAACAGATCAATTTAAATTCCCAAGCTCATTCAAATAGTTTGTTTCAAGAAGCTGTATCCCAAATCTGGTTTTCATTCGGAGATCATCACACGTTTATCGTTCCATGATACAACCATAGGAGAAGAAGGAGTCTTCTTGAGTTGATCGTCGTCACTCTTGGCCCAACTTGTCAATGAACACAGAGAGTCATTCACATTTTCCTACTTGTTCTTTCACAAAAACAATTGTTGCAAGAGTTGCAACCTGCATACTGCATTGCAAATTGCAACGTTCATTGAGACTTCAGAGCCTTATTATTGTTAATATACGTTTTCATTCTACAGGGCCCAACTTGTCAATGAACACAGAGAGTCATTCACATTTTCCTACTTGTTCTTTCACACCCAAACATACGAGTAGCCACTGGTAAGAGCAGAGCAATAAATACTGTCACTGACTCCTTCATCCTGTGCCATTCTGCTCTTGTCTTCTCGCCAGCCAACCCGATTAAAATGCAACCAGCCTCAGTTTATTGCATCTATCCGATTACTCTAAGGAGCTACCTGACTTGCTTTTCCTTCTCCAATCAACGATCAACCTATCCGCCTCAGCACCCGGTGTGATATCAAGATAGGGCGAGTTTGGATTCACCTGTCCTGATTTATGTATTAGGCGACTGGGTAGTAAAAGTCCAGATGGGACTGGGAAAATTAAGTGACTGCAATTCCATTACAACTACAACTGTGACTAGTCGAACATGATGCACTCCCGTCAAGAGCAAAGTGGCTTTGTAACAAATACATTACAAATAATTTGAAATAAATAATCAAATTGCAACATGCTAGCAAATGAACAAACGGAGCAGCGCAGTTCAATCAGACTGTTCTATGACATGACGCACATGGAATGATGGAATACAATCTTGATTAATAAAATACTTTTTATGGTTTTTTAAGAGATGATAAGCTGTCCTGATCTGTTGATGTATTATGTTTAAAATGTGCTCATTATAAAGTAATGATTTCTCCTGTATAATGCATGGTGAAAAAGTTGAAAGTCCAACAACTAACCATAGACCAGAACTAAAACAACTAGTCTTAAATCGGAACAGTGAATTTATAGAATTTACGTGATTAATGTAATTAAACGTAGAATGTATTTATTGAATCAAACTTACCTAACCAACGATAATACTCTTCTCGCATAGCAGCAATGTCCTTAACTGCTGAATCCATTGTTTCAGTGTTCCAAAACGTTACACGGAGATTTATTGCGAATTTCTCACAAAACTACGATAGACTTTCCATTGAAGAATCATTATAGTAGCATTTCATATCACAGTTCCGAAACAGAAGTGAAAGTGCCAGCCGATTGTTTCGCGAACAGCACAATGAATGTTTTGGAGTGTTGGGCGTTGGGCCCTGTAGAATGAAAACGTATATTAACAATAATAAGGCTCTGAAGTCTCAATGAACGTTGCAATTTGCAATGCAGTATGCAGGTTGCAACTCTTGCAACAATTGTTTTACGAAGCGCAACTAGTTTTTCAGAGTGGGTGTATCGCTTTTCGGAGAGAAAGGTATCGGTTTTTCGCCTTGAGACTACTTATTAAGTTATCTTATTTAATTGCAAGGCACTTGAGCGCTCCATGTTCTCTGTCAACTTGGTATATAAACCGTTGTCACAAGCACTTTTCGTTAAATGGTGTAATTTCAGGTCGGGTCGGCACCTCTTCAACAGGCAACGGCAAGACACAATCCAACGAACCCCACCCGGCTACTATATAATTACAGATGAAACTGGTCACCCCAACCCGCATGTCAATATTAATGCCAAAGTAGTTTTCCTTTTCTCCTTCAGCATGAAAAACAACTTGACTTCAACAACAGGGTTCCTTGTTTGTGACATGAAGTAGCAATTCTCTGTAGTCCCACTGACATTCTCACTCCTGTCTCACTTTGAACTTGTTCTGTCAAGGTGTCAAAAGGAAGATCACGAATGTCTAATACACGAATACACCCCAAAAACTAGAGCACTTGCCAACATTAGGTATAAATTATTGCGCATATCAACTTGACGACGAAAATAAGTCTCCTGCTGAGCTTGAATAAAAGTCAGAGAACAACAGGAGCACTTTGATTTCAACTATTATTTGAACACTTTTTTTGCATGTATGAATAAGGACGGATGAAGAAATGTTAAGGAGAAACTGACAGCACATAAGTCAAAAATGTCACTGTCATACGAACTTTGAGTGCTGATCAACTCCGTCAGCAATTCACTGAATGTACATTCTGCATTGCATTCTTGTTTCTTCTTTCACAGGCATGAGATGAACCGACAGACCGACACTTCAAACATCCAGTGAAACTGTGCAAAGTTTTTGAAATGTTGGATGCAGAAAAAGTCGATGAAAAAAGTCATGCAATAAAACTAAACCACATCTGAGCACGGAACGTCAACACGAGCACAGCACAGCTGGAGTAAACGCCGGATTCACACCTGAATGAACATGCAAAATAATCAATAAAATTTTTCAATTTTCTCCAATTCCTTAGCATTAAGTCATTATAAAACAGCGCTTTAAAAAGCAGGCAAAATCCACCCCAAGCAAAACTACTCGAAAGTATGTTGAGTAAATGCGAATTGTGTGAGCTTCCAACTACACCTCAAATGTAGTTTCCTCATATGTAATCAAAATCATGAAGAGAAATAATACACATGTTAATTATCAACACCTTCAATCTTACGGATTACGACTTACGAGCTCTCAAGATGGCTTGAAAACTATTAATGTGTCGGAATTAGCTAGATTTTCATCAAGACTGGGTGCAAAAGTATTTGTAGAGGGATTTTGTAGTAGTAAAAGGGCGATTTGTAGATTGGAAGCACATTATTGCTAAAGTAATAATTCTATTACGTCAGTTGGATGGGATTTAGATGTCTGAGGATGAATGAATGATGCTACGTTGAAAATTCAGTGGAGTGTGACGTGAAGTACAAAACTTTTAAGACTCACCGAAGAAGGATGTTTAGATTTGTAGATACTAAGTAGAAATATATTAGACGACATGAGGGCAAATAGTAGACGAAACACTATAATTCAGTTGTCGTTGTCACAGATTCCCCATATGCCGACGCGAATGAATGGGAGATACGAAAAGGGAAAAGAGCCGAAGCCGGACGGATTCACAGTAAGTGGTAGAGCCGCACTTTCCTGTCGTATTATTAGGTCGGGATAATAGTAGCCGGGAGTGTCGACTCGATGGCACATTCACGTTCACATTGTGTGCTTATGGCTTGTGGTTTCCCAAAACCCCTGATGTGAGAGTAAGTCCGTATTACGCGATTAGAGTTTTGAGGATTCGCTCATGCGGAATCCGAATCGGGCGTTCCTGGCCCGGCCTGCACACAAAGGCCGACAACAAATCAGCATCACGGCGAAAGAACTGGTTCCTTCCTCTTCTATAACATTCAGTGGAGGCTTTTTCAGGGCTCTTGTACTCACACTGGAAAGCTAATCGTTTCTACACTATTTTCACCACCGCCACCGTTGCCTTGTACATTAATGCTCCCATATTCATGGTAGGCTGAGCACTAAAAGACCTCTCTGCTAAACTATTAGGTTACGACCACGACATCCAATAGACCCATCAGCACTCGCCGCAAAACACAATAAAACTGATATCATTATCTCAAAGGGTAACGACAAAAACCGGACAGGATCACACAGACTAGTCCCACACCGCCACCACCTATCACAATAATGTAATGTAATACACTCTTCTCTGCGCGTCTCCTTCTTTTTTCCTCTCTTCTTCTCAACTCTGAATAGTATTATCAAAATCTCTTTCTCTCTTTCTAGTACAGTGTAAAGCGATACTTTGAACTTTGACTCGTCACTGCTTTTGCCCTTTGTTCAAAGTGAACACATATGAAAGAAAACGCAGGAGCTTGGTCCACTCTCATGAGTTTGTATAGAGTATTTAATGCATTGAATTCACGAACTCTATAAAAAACGCAAGCAACGGTGAAGACGGTGAAGAACCAAATGGTTCAGTTTAATAGTAGAAATGAAATGTAAAAAAAGAAGAATTGGACTTGTGAACTTTTTGGGACCGTCTGTTGGCATAATTGTATGGGATGTTAAGAGTGGACAACAACACAGAGTGAGAGGAGCATTCGTGTTGAAAGCAACCACGCAATCCCCATTGTATACAATAGAATAACAGAAAAAGAGAACATACGTTGTTGGAGAGGAGAAGAGTTGGACGATAAAAAAAATTTCCAGAACCAGAAGCAAAACAAGGAAAACGTCTCTGCCCTTAACTAAACTAGCATATAAATTATCCGCAGAAGGCAATAAGTCTTTGCACTGACACTGGCTGAGTTCTAGTATTTATTCGAACGAGCCTAATGTCTTGTTCATTTGCCAGTCAATTCCAAATGTTTCTATCTGACTCTTAACACTCTGCGGTTGACAAGGCCTTTAGACTCCTTTACAAAAAAGTCTTTTACAAGGAATGAACTTGGCTTTTTGCTAATTGCTAATTAACTAATTACCGAACCTTGCATTACTTCGGCGAATGATTTTTCAGTAGTTGTGAATACTCCAAGTGCTAGCACCTAACCTAACACTGAAATCTATACAATATATAGCAAACTAACAACTAACTCTTCACTTCATTTCGAGCAGAATTTTCTTCATTAGACTATTGTAACACAAACAACTACCATTAACACTGTTGCTCATACTATAGCAGAAAAAATCTAAAACTTATACTAGCAAAACCTTCTCGGGAAGTGTACAAAACCATAGGAAACAGTCTGTTAAGACATCATTTCGCAATTATCTCGTTGTAGTAAGCATCAACTGCTTAAAACCGGCTTGTATATAAGTCATTACATTTACAATTGCAAACGATGACCAAGCCATTTTCACGGTCGTAAAGTTTAATTATTGTTTTACCTCAAGTAGTTGTACGTAGTTTAGTTCAAGAATGCTCTAAACGACATACCAATAGGACATTAAAGAACTTGAAAATCAAATGTAATTGACACGACTGTTGACGATGTCGTTTACTTGAATTTATATTGGTAGCTTATAATATGCAATAATTTGGGAACTCTTAGCTTGAAAAGCAATGATGATAGAAATGATAGAAATGATGACAGGGGCATACCGAAAAGTTTGATGTTTTCACTATACATTTCATGCAGGAAGGATCAAAATGAAAATTCAACGAAACTTTCAGAGTACTTCATATTACGTGATTAAACTTCATTTGAATTGTACTCCAGACAAACTTTGGCTTGTCATTGGAACAAGTTCATGACACCGTTGAACACACTTAATCGCAGTGTAAGGAGTACTTATATGACTTAAAAGTCGAAATGATAAGATTATGATAACACGTCTCGTCCAGCGAGGATGTGTTGTGTAAGTTGTAAGTCAGCCGCGGTGCGAATGAAGACGAAACTGTTAACAGGATAAAAACGAAAAATCCGAAAGCTGAGGAATGATGGAACAAAGAAAAGAGAAAAAGTCTCAATCCTCAAGTCAGCTTGCCACATGTAATGTGCGTTTCTCCGGCGAGCTTTGCACGTTAAGTGTTGCGTTTTAATCAGGTAACAAGTTAATAGTCAAGCACCCAAGCTCCGCAAGGAGGAAGGAGCATGAGCCACAAAAGTATTAGATGAAAAAGCATCATCAGATCAGCAAAAGCACCAAGCAGAGGCAAAAGCCAAGATATACAGTCATCTCCACATGTTGCGGACTCTATTAGTACAACAAAGTCGAGAATCCTGTCTGTGTTATGTTGCGTAATGTGCTAGTAAAAATTTTCCCTGTGTGTAGGAAGCGAGAGGGCTGGCTCCAGTTGTTCTACCTTAAATACCATTGAGTTCTACTAAAAAAGAGAGAGAAGATAGACTTGACTTCGTGAAACATTGAAGAGAGACGTCTATTTGCTATCAAGTATGAGCACTCCTCTTCCTCGCACTTGACTTACATCATATTATGTACTCAGTCTCACATCACACTCAAAAGAAACGGTGCTGGCGCGCATGAAGAGGCCGGCTAAAGAATATTGAGTAGGTTGGATTACGAGGGTGCATTTAATGCATATGCCCCGACTCTTTTCTACTTTTTTGGCTTCGGGGATGTTAAACTATGATGATATCATACCTTGATCATATTTATATTCCTCTTGTCCCAACTAAGCACTCCAACACCTTTACAACTTTATTGCATCCAATTCAAAACCGTCTCGCTCACCGAATCCGACATTTATTATCAACCATCTCATCTTGCTATGTTTTTATTTCGTAATCTTGACTTACCAACTTTCCTTTTTATAAAACAACTCACATCAACTAATATACTAAATATTATACATTTATTTCTAAAGCTATAGAATTTTGATTGTGGCGATGGGCTCAGACGCATCCTAAAATCATGCTAAACTAAAATATGTATACTTCAGAATTATTAAAATGCATTAATGTTACAATCCAAGTTTCCAGAAATGACGCATGAAAAACAAGAGAATTCCTTATCTAACATTCGCACATTGTGGTTTCACGATATGCAGTATACATTTATTCTTATACAAGAACAGCATTTTTTAGCATTAGACAGAAAAACGAATGGCTTGCGGAATTTTGATCTATCGCCTATCAGACGTCAGAAACACGTCAACAGTAGTCTGAGAAGTCTCAGAAGTCTGAACATAACGCCTTTGGAGCCTAAAGCATTTTACCAAAATGTTACTTCAGTCTTCAGTGAGATAATGCTCATGCTAAAACACACACGAGAACCTAATCAGAGAGTCATATAGGCTTGATAGCGAAACACTTTACTTTTCACCAAGATGCATAATGAAGCTCGACCAACGTTCAGGGCACAATTTTCTGTACTCCACAGTCAGGAAGCACTTTATGATTCCACGCGAGAAACGACGTCCAATGCAAATTTCATGCTAGAACCCATCACTTATCTCCTTGCCACGCAAACATGGAGTAACATTGCGATTACAATGAGCAAAAGGTATTTAGCTGCCAAAGTCTGCGGTCAGCGTCCCTTGAGTACACAAAATGGCAAAGTGGCATGAAATTGCTAAAGTTTAACGAGACGATGGGTAAAAATGGGTAGGCTCCTGATTGATGGCTTCTAGGCACAATTACAAAGTAAATAGAAAACTGTCCGATAATGAAACTGGGAATGAGGAATTAATAGTTACTTGGATTGGACCTGGACCCCTCAACTTAATCAGAATGACTAAGACTAAGACGATACAAAATCTGGAATAATGAAATCATTACGAAACATTAGTTCATTCAATTTTGAAAACTTTATTATTATGTATTATTTTCTTGTCGATTTAATTGTAATTCACTTTCACATCCCAACATTAAGTAAACAATCATCACATCGTAAATTAACAATCTTTTATCAACGATCATATACATATCTTAAGTGGATATTAAAGTTTACAATAACCTAAAGATATCTATAACATATATATATTATAAATCGATTATTTAGTTCATGGGCTTGGTCAGTTTGGACTTGCGAGTGAACATGTCAATAATGAACTCTGATGAGCAATAGGATGAAAAAACAAAGAATCACATGACTTATGATGTTATGATCAAATGCTCTTAGCACGCTAAGGTGCTGTAATGTTAAAGAATGATTGATCTATGAAGAAGACATTATGACCCTGACTGAAAGCAAAATCACCTGAAATTACCTAATGAGGATGAAATTAAGGGCGGTGAAGGCACCTAACTAACGAGTCCTTGTGCATTCGAAAGATAATAACCTCCTAAAGAATATAACACATGCCCAACTCCTTACATGACAGGATCAGGCGAGTCCTTCTGGAAAGCATTCATCTTTATATGTACGAAGAAGATTACCGTGTCTACGTCTCACAAAAAATTCTCAACATGGCACGGCACAAGGTGAAAGAAGACGGGAGGCAAACGTCAAACTCTTGTTTTCTCAACATTTTCTATGAATTACCAGAAACTATGCAGGATGGTCGAGTAAAAAATAGAGGAGAAAATGTTACCCTTCTATTATTTTAAGCTTTCTTTACTTTACCATTTACTCTTGAATACAATGCCGTGCTCACAATTAGGAATTAGGATTGCGAGTACAGTGCAAGTGCAATGTGCAGTGTCGGGAATTGCCGACGTTGATGCTGACTGGAGACGGAATGTTCCATTGCGGCACTTGGCTGCCGGAAATGACCGACTAATGATGACTTCGAGGTACAAAGTCCTATAATGTTTATAGACGAAACCGTGTCGCATTACCCTCTTTGATGACTCTAAGGCTCGTGTGTCTCGATCAAATTAAGTCCACTAACAATGAACTGTCTTCATGTTCAAGTGCAAGCTGACTTAGTCAAACAAGACATATAAATGCACCGGAAGCTCATTTACTATTTTTGGTGTTATCAAGCCTCTTTGTTCACAATGATTACCAGTCACAAAGGATATTATAGTTTACACGAAATGCCTAACTTTTAGATACCTTCTCTTATTGTACACTTAGATCCTCCTATCTTCATTACCCTTTTCCAGTTTTTTTAATCTTTAAGAACACAACCGGTAACGAGAAATGTGACTTTTATTGTCTGACTAATTACTTTGGTGAAATAGTGTGAACAATTTTGACATGTGAACCCAACCTGAGTGAACGATTCTATTTTAAAGATCAAACTAATTAGTTACACCTCAAACATTCATTCTTCACATTATTTATGCAATTTCTACATTCTAGATTATATGAACTCTATCATCCAGTAAAATAAAGGTCCATTGCAACATTGCAATTGCAAGTCAATCAGTTTAATCGGAGCCTCGAAGCCACTCGATGCCTCAAACCTCAAACTCATGTTATTTATCGTATAATTACGGTTAAGTTGTTTAACGCTTTCCAGGATGCCCTACTGACTACTGCTTTCAATAATAAGTATACATTAGTACTATTAGTATTATAATTTTAACTAACGATACGCGAATGAATGCAAGTAAAACTTTCAGGAAAATGAACCTACTGTTATAAATGTTACAGTTACCATCATTTTGACACTAGCAGTAACTTTTTGAAAAATACTTATATTTAGAACAAACTCAAAACGCCGGTTCAATGTACACGCACTATATATTAATATTACGTTATTAAATATCGTATACAAACGTAATTGAAAGTAAAAATAGGAAAAAATGATTTAGTTTAACTTTGAGAAACTGGGAATGTAAGGACTAAGGACTTAAGGACTAACGACGGGAACAACCAAGAAAAGTCCCTATCAATAAGACTACCTACAATTACAATGCTTTCTATTTGCAATTTCAACACCGTTCCATTCGAATGGAATGACGAATCTGTAATCGAAGCGAATACACCTTACAAACGTTAAAGAACTTTCTTCAGCAACGCAGCATCCATCCTCTCTTCTCATCTCGCCAAACCGTAGCAGTAGCAAACTACAAACCCTCACTCTATGAAATGAAACCTTGGTGTTGTGTTGACTCTGTTGACTATTGGCATAAAATATGTCGTCGGCCTAATTTTCATTTTTCATACGGTTTCGAAAAGTCTTCGAGTCCCTGCTGTCGTTTTTTAAATGGCATCTTCTTCTGTTCCTCTAGTTCTTGTAATTCTTTCAATTTTAACTCCTTCATTTCCAATTTCTTTCTATCCCTGTACATTTTAGAATGTTGTGCCTTTTTAATTCTGCGTGATTCTTTAGTATCCTTAGCTAGATCGGGGTCTTTCTGGTACATGAAGCACTTTCTACGAGATTCTCTGACCTCAAGTAATCTGGACACCAGCTCCTGTGTGTTATTCCAAGTGATAGGAATAATTATCTTAAATGAATGGTTTAATTAAATTAGTTGATTCCTAAATGATATTTAAAGGTAGCATTGACTATAAAGCTTTAGACTCATACGACGTAGTTACCTGCTTTCGTTTACGAACACGAAGAGGAGTCCAAGGATGTTCGTCAGAAGTCATTTCGACTTTAGTCAGCAAATTGGGGACAGAATCGTGTTCACTGTCCGAGTCTCCGTCCGGATTCATGTTGAAGGTAAAGTCCAACTCAGGCTCAGGGATGCTGAGTAAATCAAAAACATCAAATTCACTCAACTGCAACTGGTGGTTTAGGTCGAAGATGTCATCGAAAACAATCTCCTGAGAACAACAGGATGNATGACTAATCACTTCCAATTTCATAATATCATGTCAAAATATACCGTTGTTGATACCGGGATGCAATCACTGGTGAGTTGGGAATCCATATTGACAGCAGCGGATGAAAACTTCTAATAAACTTTTGCAAACTTAACCCACACAAAACACAACAAACTGAACAATTCTAACTTTAAAGCTCGAATGAGCCTTGGGTTTCTAAAGTCTCTACTGTTTTAAGGTCTTGGTGAGAATGAGAAAGAGCTTGACAAACTGCGACATATACAAGTAAGTATTGGAGATGTGTCACATACGAATATATTCATTGTTTCTAAAACTTCGAATGTCATTCGTACTATACGTAATTAACACGGTCATAGGTTTGGTCATATACGATTTCCTTCGGTATTCATAAGCTCATATCTTTGCCCATGTTCAATTTATAGACCAAGATAACCAAAGCTGGGCTAAAATCGTGCTTTGACAATGCAAAAGAAAAGTATACACGGAGAAGGATCAGGATGACGAAAAGTCATAAAACGCATAAACTCTGTGGAGTCATTCGACACCCGAGTCGATGGCAAGTCAGAAGCAGGAGCGACTCGAATCGTGTCTTTCGTTCGTGAATGCAACGTCAGCTCAAATACAAATCCCGACGACAGTTGAAACAAAGGAATATCATCCAGTTTGCAGTCTGCCACATAATATGACACTTGTAGCTTTCCATTTCCACCACATAACCAAACCAGATCCCAAAACCATTTTGTTGGTACATGCAATTCAATTCGGTCGGTAACCTCTCGACCCAGGATTTGGGCTCCAGCTTTTAAATCCTTGGTTCTTTCGATCCCTAAATCCAATGGCCCAAGAAAAGATAATGTTTAAAGCTAAAGTTAGCAATTTATGGTTGTTCCTTTTTCTGAGTAAACATGAAGTAAAGAACGCTCGACGGCTAGACTTCATCACTCTGACCAAAAACGTGATTATTCTAACCTCGAGGGTGTTTTGAGAATGCCATGCCTCGTTTACATGTCTTGCGGACTAAATTAAAGAGGGACGACCGAGTGCATGAATTGTTATCTTCAGTTTTCAACATCTTCTTTCAACCTACTTTCCCATGAAAAATAACAGCTTTGGAACGTGTAGCAGAAGAAAGAAAGCTATAAAAAAGCTGGAAATTTTTGTACAGAGGCCAGCATCAGAAACGATGGGAATGGGATACACGAAGATTCGGTTGCTTCAAATGTAAAGTATAGTATAGCATTATCTTCTAAAGCATGTTTACATTTTTTGATTCATTGTCTGTTGTCTAACATTGTAATTTGAACTTCTTTACTTATTGCGACACTCTATGGATCAAAATCTAATGTACAAAGTAGCCTAGAGTTTCCGCGATCGAAAAATATGAGTGACGAAGACGAAGCGAAGCGAAATGATCATCGTTTCTGCTGACGACAGAAACGTGAACTGAAATATGGGCATATTGCTTTGCCAGTGATGTGGTTGTTTTCGTGTTGGCTATGTATGGTTTATGTGGTTGGTAGTTTGGTTGGTGACAATGACGACTGCCGACTACCAAACTACCATAAGACCAAATGTTATAAAGTCGTTATTAATTACCTATATAAGTATAACGTACAGCTTGAGCTGATCCAGAGGGATTTGTGCAATTCAGATTACAAAAGCGATGAAGACTGAACACACACACGGCGCTGTCTGCTTTTACCTTTTCCATTTGGGCCTCGCCTCATTTTTTGCCGTGAAAAATTTAAAGGAAAAAAGTGATAATGTATTGACGATTCGGGTATTTCGTTTCGGGTCGGATTTACCTTTAAAGGAAAAAGGTAGTAGCCCATCATCGTCACAGTGAAAATGAAGCATTGACGTTGCTTCACAATAGTGTAAATAATGCATTGTAAAGCAAACGGGGCTGCATGGCCCACCCTTTCATGAGCTAATCATGGGCCAATCTCTCACATACAAGTCTGTGTGGAGTGGCTCCATTTTTTCGTGTAAATTATGAATTATTACACGACTGCACCAGGGACTACGCGGTCGGGCCATCAGGGAGGCAAATAAGGCAGAGAAGAAGGCATTTAATTTTCTTGGTGCCCTCTCCATCAATGTAGAATTTTCTTTTTTTTCCTGTTTATTGAGTCATATACAATACAAGTACAAGAGGAGAAATAAAGTCTTCAGTCTTCATGTTGCATCCAAGGGTTTGATTAGCTTTGGTTCCACAACTTTATAACTAAATATTAGGAAGAAATCGCATTATTACACTGCAGGACTTCTCATTATGAGGTTTGGTTAATGCGCTTTTATTTGGATTTGGATTTTGAAGTGTGCTGACTATTGCTAGATTGCTACTTGAACAAAAAGTAACAAAGTGTGGTTGGAATAACATGGTGGAGGAAACGGAATTGATGAATTACTCGTGTGGGAATGGGTGGGACTGAATACAGGACCAATTGCGCCGTATTACAGAGATTAACTGCATGAAACCTAACCATATTGTATGCATGCTAAGGAGCTATCTATCAGACAGTGGGAGCAGAGCGGATACTGGACAGAATAAGGGTAGGTCATACAATTACTGTAACCACAACGAACATCCTTACATGTCCGCATGTCATAATCTCTATTCTGAGCCAGAGATAAAGCTTGTTTCGTCTTTCTTCTTGTATGACCAATGGCCCAGTCCATCCGACATGTTAAGCTCTTCCAGCAGTAGTATAAAAGGATAAATAGTAATCTCAATTGTATCAGAAGGATCCTTTCGTCCTTTCCAGAGTTGGGTCAGCGGGTAGCTTCTGGCCTGGCTTGTTCTGGAAACAAAAGTCTGTTGTTCTGTCCATCAGGAGAAAAAGAGATGTGGCTCTAAGCTACAAAACAGGATTATAATTAGGGCACTTTCCATCTTTTAATTGCTCTTCGTAGTTTTTCTGTTTTGTGGTCAGGGGTTTTTAGGAGCTGACCAAAATCTACGATTGTTCTGTGCAGTGCCACACCACATTCTCTGTTACATGCGGCCGTAAGCCGTAGCTAACCTGGCAATCTAATTGTGACCATGACATGAAAGGGAAATAGCAGACATCGCCCCAAAAATGACTACTAGTACAATGTATACTTAATAACTATGACGCATTGCATTGTCTGTGAACTACTAATACTACAGAAAGTGAAGAGGATAGTCATTTCATATATAGGCGCTGTCGGATGATACTTAATTTGAGTCTCAAGCTGTCAGCAGGACGGGTCAAAACGGAAATGAGGAAATTATAGCCTTGTCACTGCATGTGGAACTGAAAACTGAATCACTCATTCCAAATCGTTTTTCCACAGTATACAATCCATTTGTATGCTGTTCAGGTGTCTTTGTCAGTTCAAGTGTAAGAAAGTAATGCCTAATCTGATGCCAACACCTAATAAAAACATCTTGTCAGAGCTTTCAAAATGGTAAAAGATCAAAAAGTGGACAGGCAACCGCCAATCCTGCTTTGGTTGAAAAGTCGAAATCCTCTTGTTGTTTTCTTGTATTGTGTTGTGTGTCTTTCTGTTGGGAAGTAGTAAAACAAACTTATGCTAAACTCTAGAATATAACATGATATTTTAGGTAGCTTAAATATTCATTGTAGATTCTTCGACTGACGACGAATTTTCGAGAATTTTCGAGAAGTCTTGAGAATTTTCGAAAAGTTTCGAGAATATTCCAGAATTTTCGAGAAGATTCCAGAATTTTCCAGAAACTTCGAGGGTTTTCGAGAAGTTTCCAGAAGTTTCGAGAATTTTCCAG